>CACVCL010019185.1:0-111265 GCA_902729485.2 Mus minutoides | reverse complement strand
TTTTTTTCATTTTTTATTAGTTATTTTATTTATTTACATTTCAAATGTCATCTCCCTTCCCAGTTTCCCCTCTGCAAACTCCCTATCCCCTCCCCCTGCCTCTAGGAGGGGGCTCCCCCATTCACCCACCCACTCCTGCCTCAGTATCCTTGTGTTCCCCTACCCTGGGTCATCGAGCCACCACAGGACCAAGGGATGGCCCTCCCAGGGATGCCCAATATGGCCATTCTGTGTTACATATCCAGCTGGAGCCATGGGTTCCCCCTCCCCCCATGTGTACTAGCTACTTGCAGTTCCTTTAGGTCATGCGATTCTGACTCATCCTTATCATCCATCTTCTCCCTCCTCCATCTTGTCTGATCCTTCTTTTCTCCCCTTCCCTTCCTGTTCTGCCCAGATGATCCCGCTTCCATATCTTTGCCCAGTGATTGGCTTCCTGTCTTCTTCATCAGCCAATCAAATAACTAGAGGAAATTCCCCTGCAGTCCATGAGGAAGGAAGAAGTGTTGAGCAGCAGCGGGAGGCAATGGGTCACAGACTAGCAGAAGGCAGGAGGCTATCTGCGTGAGAGATCATATCGTGGGAGGGATGGGGAAGAACAGGTGGAAAGAAATATGAAAAACATATTTGTCTGAAAATGCTACAAGCGCAACGATTTTTTAGGAACTAAGAAGAAATTAAAAATAACCAAAGTAAAATTTTTTCTCAAGAAAAAACAAAACAAAAAACAAACTCTCCAGGTCTAGAAACATGCCGTAAAGCTCCGCATCTTTGAATAGAATCCGGGCAGTGTGGGCAAACATTTAATGAAACCAACTGCCTAAGAAGATAGACTCAGGGTTTCCCACACACGAAAAAAAGTGGAAGGTTTTCTGCTCAGTACTCTCGGTGCTTGTAATCTCTCTGTGTTCCCGTTTGACTTTCGCGACAGTTAACTAATACATACCACATAGTGCATCCATGAGCTCTGGACATGTCAGAAGTCTCAGTAAGACATTCCGTTGACTTCCTACACAATCTCCATTTCACCTGAAGGCATTTGATCATCAAGCAATTGCTCATGTGTGATCTGTTTCGATTGCCACATGCTTGTTCTTCTTCTGTTACCAGAGCTCTTCTTAAGTTAATTGCTCATTATCTCCTTGAACACTTAATACTACAAATTCCCGGGAGAGATGTTGAGGGATAGCACACTTTATAAAAATTAAACCTGGTGCCGGGCAGTGGCACGCCTTTAATCCCAGCACTCGGGAGGCAGAGGCAGGTGGATTTCTGAGTTCCAGGCCATCCTGGTCTACAGAGTAAGTTCCAGGACAGCCAGGGCTACACAGAGAAACCCTGTCTCGAAAAACAAAAAATAAAAATAAATAAAAAGTAAAATTAAATCTGGCATCCCACTGACCAATAACACTAGCCAGAAACATTTATTTTGTGAATATCTGCTGTCTGAACTATAGGCGTTGATTTGATAGCATATAAATGCTGGGAAGTAGAACCAAAAGTCCTTCACCACCCCTAGTCGTGGCCACCATGACGCTAGCACTTCGCCTGGCATTTGCAGCAGCATCCTCTCGGGACACACTGAACTTTTGGTCTGTAAACTCCAGTAGCTCCCACCCCATGCCCAGTGGTTAAATCAACTCTCCCCAGCCACTAAACCTATACTTTCATGTTATAGATTTTCCCAAATCTATTTTGTCATAATCGTTTTAAGCGTTTTTCTCTCTCGGCTCACTTGTGCTTGACGGCTTTCACGAGGCAGAATTGCTACTCATTGATTGAGTCCTCTTCAGAATATTTTACCTCAGGACATTGACATCAGGCTAAATTAGGACATTTCTGAACCTCCTGTGACATGAATGTGCTTTAACTGCCTTGCAATCAATTCCTAGGAATGAAGTGGGGGAGAGGAAGAGAGGGAGGATGGGAGCTAAGAATACAGCTCCAGCCGAGGAGCGATTTTTTACCACTGGAATCAAGAAATGTATCACAAGTATGAAAAACGCAGCTGTGGCTGGCATCGGGAGTGACTCAGCCCTTCATCCTGGCAGGCTTTTTACATTGTCAGCATGAATTGGACCTGAAAGCTTTGGGTTCTGATTTTCATTTAGTCCTACCAGCAAGAAAAATCAGCCCGGGGCAACCAGCATGCTGATTTTGTTAATTCTCTCGAATGTGTCCCTTGTTTTAAATCAACGATGATTAAATATTCTTGACGTCTTTCCCTCTTCACTGTACCCCTGACTCCTTAGGTGACCATGGTAAAACCCAGAATGAAATCTGTCTTCTTAAAATATTTACTGGAAAACACACACACACACACACACACACACACAGAAAAACACCAACAGCTAAAATGATAAATATTTCTGGTATAAGGTGAGGTATTTTTAAAAAATGTGTGATACTCTGTAAGCTACGAAACCTTTGCCCTAAGAGAGCATCAACAGGGGTCTGTCAGACCACAGGCCTGACCTACTGTGAGCCTGACCCACTGTGAGCCAGTGTTGCCAAACAAGCATTCCTGACACGGAGTAGATTTCATTGCTACAATACAAGGTCATGTGGAGGTGGTAATTTTGGCTGTGATCATGGATTTCTTTTTCATTTAAGCTTGCCAAAAATAATGCTCACATTCCCTCCCACACTTGATCCATCCGTCTTACTAACTGTATATATCATATCTGATCAGGAAACCACTGTCCACAAAGCACCTAGGCATGTACACTTGTGTTAACTGAAGTTCACTTCATATATAGTGCATGTGTATTTCTGCTTGTGTGAATGTGTGTGTGTGTGTGTAGGTGCCTGTGGACATCTGTATGTATGTGGGCCAGAGGTTGATTCGGGGTGTCTTCCTCAATCACTCTCCTCTGGGTTTGTTTGTTTGTTTGCTTGTTTTTGAGAAAGTCTCCCTGAATCTGGATGCTCGCTCATCCTGCTAGGCTGGTTGGTCAACAAGCCCCAAAGACCCTCAGTCTCTGCCTCCCACGTGGTAGAAAGGCAACAGTACAACTGTGGCTGGCTTTTACACATGTGTTAGGTTTCAAAGCCAGGACAACTGTGGCCGGCTTTTACACATGTGTTAGGTATCAAATCCAGGACAACTGTGGCCGGCTTTTACACACGTGTTAGGTATCAAAGCCTGGACAACTGTGGCCGGCTTTTACACACGTGTTAGGTATCAAAGCCAGGACAACTGTGGCCGGCTTTTACACACGTGTTAGGTATCAAAGCCTGGACAACTGTGGCTGGCTTTTACACATGTGTTAGGTATCAAAGCCAGGACAACTGTGGCCGGCTTTTACACACGTGTTAGGTATCAAAGCCAGGACAACTGTGGCCGGCTTTTACACACGTGTTAGGTATCAAAGCCAGGACAACTGTGGCCGGCTTTTACACACGTGTTAGGTATCAAAGCTAGGTTCTTCTGCTTGCCCATGAGGCAGGACGGGTGCCTCTGATATAATGTGTAGTGATACATTCCCTGAGACACCTCCTTATCCTCTAAAGTTCATTTGCTAGTCTGCTACTTCCAATATAATGAAGCCTTCTGTTCTATATGGGACCATCATGGGAGCAAAATGTCAGTCATAGCAAATTATTCACCAGCCCCACCAAGCTCTGTCCATTGCATAGGACAGGAAATGGTCGTATTCTCTAGGATACTATAGTAGGTGCCTTGCCCAGGAAGCTAAGGAACATTTGCTATGAATTTCATGACCTTGGATAGGACACAAAAGGGGATCTTGGGTTTTATACTTCATTCCATGACTTTCCCCTTCTACTAAGTATTATCTTCCTGAAACACATCACCAAGACTTTGAATGGGTTACTCAATATCAGCTAAGATAGTGATTTAATTCACTTATTGCTTGAAAACTAATATGAATAAAAATCAGATAGCAAACCATATCTTTTTCATCTGCTAAGAATGATTCTATTTTTAGGGTCTTGATGTTTGTTGACCACAGGGATAAATACATTTAGCTAGGGCTGAAGGTGTAATTCAGTGGTAGAAAACTTGGCTAACATGTGTAAGCATGGTTTGGGGCTCAAATTCAATACTGTTAAAAAAAAACTAACTAAAGTAACATATCAGTCCTTTAATAAATGTGTATTTTTACTTATGTGTATATGTCTGCCTTAGTTAGGATTTCTATTGATGTGACAGAACACCATGACCAAAAAGCAAACTGAGGAGAAAAGAGTTTGTTTAGCCCATCGTGGAAAGAAGAAAGGACAGGAACTCAAGACACGACAGGGCCCTGAAGGCAAGAGCTGATGCAGAGGCCATGGAGGGGTGCTGTACTGGCTTGCTGGTCATGGCTTGCTCTACCTGCCTTTGTATAGAACCCAGCACCACCAGCCCAGGGATGCCACCACCCACCATGGACTGGACCCTTCTGTTGGTCACTAATTGAGAAACTGCCTTACAGCTGGATATCATGGAGGCATTTCCTCTACTGAGGCTCCTTTCTCTGTGATAACTCCAGCTGTGTCAAGTTGACACACAAAACCAGCCAGTTCGTCTGACCCTTTGTCAACTTGACACACAAACACATCACTATTAAACCACAACCCTTCCTTTCTTACTTATTATAATATAATATATATAATATAAATAACTTTAAAAGTCCCACAGTCTTTATGAATTGAAACACATTTCAGTCTCTTTAAGATATCTAATCTCTTTAAAAATCCAAAAATCTCTTTTTAAATGTACAAGGTCTTTCATCTGTGGGTTCCTGTAAAAATCAAAATCAAATACCTTCTTCAAGAGGGAAGAAGCAGGGCACAGTGATAATCTAAACCAAGCCAAACTAAAGTCCAACTGTATGAAGTCAATGCCCAGTGTCTGATATCCACATACAGTTTTCTGGGATTCTCCAAAGGACTTGTGTCACTTTTCCAGCTCTGCCCTCGGTAGCACTCTAGGCTCAGGTTGACTCTACTTCATTGCTGCTTTTCTTGATGATCATCCCATGATACTGGCATCTTCAAAATGCTGGTGGGGTCTTCTGCCGCAACTGGCTGCACTTTCACCAATAGCCTCTCAAAGACTCACTCTCTTCATGATCTTAAGCCTCAGCTTCTCTGCATGACCTCCTTCAGCCCTGGTCCTTCAATTGCCACTGCAATGACATCTGGCCTCTCAGACTGCCAAGCTTCAGCTGCCTTCCATGACCCCTTCATGTGTTCAAACAACTGGGTGACTCTTCTACAGTACCAAGTCCAACTGCCAATGAGGTACAACCTTAGCTAGCTCTGAAACACAGCTTCTTTGTGTTCTCAGAAAACACTTCCCAGAAGATTTCACCTCAGTGATGCTGGTCTCTTCTGAATCACTGCTAATTTTTTTTTTTAGCTCCAGCTAACCAGCATCAATTGTCCCAGTAATTTAAAAATTACACTTTAGCAGTTCTGGTATCTTGTTAATCACAGCTGATTCTTCAGCCCCAGCAAACCAGAGCCACCACAGAATGTTAAATCAAAATAGCAATGGCGCTGATAGAGTCTTTAATCTTCCCTCTGAAATGTCACAAGCCAGACCTCAATCTTCTGCACTGCTCTCAACAATTTTATCTTCCAAGCTCCTACGGAACAGCCCACTGAGATCTCAACACTCGGTGGCTTTTCTAGCCCAAAGTTCCAAAGTGTTTCCATAATCCTTCCCAAAATACGGTCAGGTTTGTCACAGCAATACCCCACCACACTGGTACTAACTTGTCTTAGAGTTTCTATTGTGACAAAATACCTTGACCCAAAAGCAAGGTGGGGAAGAAAGGTGGGTTTATTTGGCTTATGTTTCCAGAACATAGTCCATTTTTGGAGGAAGACAGGGAAGCGCTCTGAAGTCAGGAGCAGAGACATAGAGGGGAGTGTTTTACTGGCTTGCTTCCCCTGGCTTGTTCAACCTGCTTTCTTATAGAACCCAGAACCACCACCTCAGGAATGGCCTCACTCACCATGGGCTGGACCGTCCCCTATCAAGCACTAACTGAGAAGATGCCTTACAGCTGGATCTCATGGAGGCATTTCCTCACTTGAGGCTCCTTTCTTTGTTATTGACTCTAGCTTATGTCAAGTTGACACACAAAGCCAGACAGTACAGTGTGTGTGTGTGTGTGTGTGTGTACCAAATGTGTGAGTACCTACGGAGGCCAGAATAGCATGTTGGATCCTCTGTAGCTGTCACTTAACAAACATTCTAGAATTTCCTTCAGTTGTCAAGTCAGTCATCTAAACCCTCCTAGGGATAGTGAAAGGAGGGAAGGATGGAAGGGAAGAAGGAAGGAAGGGAGAGAGGAAGGGGGAGGGAGAGGGGGAGTTAGGGAGGGAGGAAGGAAAAAAGAAAGAAAGGAGGGATGGATGGATGGATGGATGGATGGACAGAGGAAGAAGTACAGGAAGAGACAGAACATTGGTGTATCTGGCTTTCCCTCTTCCATTTCCTAACTTCCTTTGTATCTGATTTTAATAAATGTGTTTCTTTGAATTAATCAGCAGCTCCTTACGATTCTCTCAGTAAATTAAGGCAAATGCAAATAAAAATCATTTGGGGGAGCAGTGCCAAGAAAGGTTATCAGAAAACGTTAAACTTTTCAAAATAACTAATACGGAGAGTTCCTCCTTCCAGCTTTGTTATTGACAATGTAAATATCTCATGACTTAGAGAACTCTAACTTCAGCTTCTAGGTTGCCATGGCAACAGCTATAGCTCTTACCTGGCTACTTGAAAGAATCCGAATGTAAGGTAACCATTTAAAAGTCTCTCTCCTGGTCGTGACTTCTGAAATGGCAAGCATTTATTTTTCAGACTTTCTCCTTTCTCCTTGCAGTTGCTGTGTTCTTCTCCACTGAAGGTCACCTCTTACTCTGCCTTCCCCATCTTTACAGCTACGTAGTTCTGTTGGTTGAAGATGCAGGAAATTGCAATTTTTCTTCTCTTCTCTTCTCTTCTCTTCTCCTTTCTTTTCTTTTTTTTTCTTTTCTTTACAGGGTTTCTCTGTGTAGCCCTGGCTGTCCTGGAACTCACTTTGTAGACCAGGCTGGCCCAGAACTCAGAAATCTGCCTGCCTCTGCTTCCCTAGTGCTGGGATTAAAGGTGTGCGTCACCACGCCAGACTGCAATTTTTCTACATCTAAGAAAGGATATGAACTTCAGAGAAGATGCAGTTGAATCATGGGAAGTATTTTTGTTTGAGGGAATTAGAAAGGAAGTTTCTGGCAACTCTAAGAAAATGCATAAACTCACAACTAAAATTTGGTTTTTCTCATTTTAAGGTAAAAGGAAAACACTATGGGATCAGATAGTGTATTCTGTCCATTTACCATACTGCACATTTATGTCTCCAATTACACGATTTCTGCCTTTTTCTTTTGTCTCTTTAGTAAGTACTGGTGCCAGTAAATCTTAGTTGACTTTAAAACATTCAACTTATGTTATTTCCCTAATTACCCAGACAGAAGTCAGTAAAATCGAAAAAAAATGCATAAGAACATACCTTTTAGTAAAAATACCAACATTGAAAGTGAATAGGACAGGGCTGGCAAGATGGCTCAGTGGGTAAGACCACTGACTGCTCTTCTGAAGGTCCTGAGTTCAAATCCCAACAACCACATGGTGACTCACAATTGCCCATAATAAGATCTGATACCCTCTTCTGGTGCATCTAAAGTCAGCTACAGTATACTTATGTATAAAAATAAATAAATCTTTGGGCTGGAGCAAGCAGGGACAAAGTGAGCGGGGCTGATCAGAGAGAGCAGAAGTCCTAAAAACTCAATTCCCAACAACCACATGAAGACTTACAACCATCTGTACAGCTAGAGTGTACTCACATACATTAACTAAATAATTAAATAAATAAATCTTAAAAAAAAGAAAAGAAAATGAATAGGACAATAGACAAACCACAAAATACAAAGATTTTCTGAAATATCCAAAAAATATGTAAATATGTAGTGTAAGTAAACACAACAATTTATAAAAGATGACCAAAATGATATCTTCTTGAGTGTGTTCTCTTCATACTATAAGTTCACTCTCATTTATCTAGTTTCATTTGTTGCATCTTTGCTATTCAATTTCAAGCAGCACTTTAAGAAAAGCATTTAATTCTTTTTTTTAAGATTTATTTTTATTTATATGAGTACACTGTAGCTGTCTTCAGCCACACCAGAGGAATGCATCAGATCCCATTACAGATGGTTGTGAGCCACCATGTGGTTGCTGGGAATTGAACTCAGGACCTCTGGAAGAGTAGTCAGTGCTCTTAACCACTGAGCCATCTCTCCATCCCCTATCATTTAATTCTTAAATGAGATTATAAGAATATATAAGCTCACCTCTTTTTTGTAAATGTACTTTTATTTTTTTATTACATTTTATTACATTTTTTATATGTGCACGGTGTGAAAGGGGGCTCATGTGACATGGCACACGTCCTGGGGTCAGAGGACAGCTTGCAGGAGTCAGTTCCCTCTTTCACCTTGTAGGTCCTGGGCCTTGAACTCAGGTGGTCAGGCTTGGCAGCAGGTGCCTTTACCCACTGAGCCATCTCTCTGTCCCATAAGCTCACTTCTTAACAAAATGCTTACATTTATTGATGAAACTGTAGAGTCCTATCTGAACCTTCCTATTTTCCCACATTCTCCTCAGAGCACACACTCATAATGTACTGTCTTCTCATTTAGTTATGTTATGAGGAAGTTATAGAAGAATTCTCACCCATTCAATTCTAAAAATCAAACACCTAAAATCCTATCCCGAATCTGTATTATGCAGCTATCAGCTGGTACATGGGCTTTCTGTCGTTCTCGAAGGGGGAACTGAAATCAACTTGAGGCAATTTCACACATCAAATTTTATAATATTTATATATAATTAGCCCTTAGTTCTTGATTTTACATCTAAAAACATACACTATTTCTGGTGGTTTTTAGTGTTTATTCTTTTCTCTATTATTCTAATAGAGATAGATAGATAGATAGATAGATAGCCATTGAAATTTGAGAAATCAGGACACACTAAAGTGTTTAGAACATTGGAATAATAATAAAGCGTATATGGAGCCAACAAGATGACTCAGTGGGTAAAGGCACCTACTGCCAAGCTCAGTGACCTCAGTTTGATTCTCAAGACCCATATAGTGGGGGCTGGAGAGATGGCTCAGTGGTTAAGAGCACCAACTGGTCTTCCAGAGGTCCTGAGTTCAATTCCCAGCAACCATATGGTGGCTCACAACCATCTGTAATGGGATCCGATGCCCTCTTCTGGTGTGTCGGGAAATAGCAGCAGTGTACTCATATATAAAATAAATAAATAAATCTTGAAAGAAAGGCAGAAAGAAAGAAAGAAAGAAAGAAAGAAAGAAAGAAAGAAAGAAAGAAAGAAAGATCCATATGATGGAAAGAGAAATCCAACTCTGGTAAGGTGTCCTCTGTAGGCACAAATATACCAACCCCCACAGACAAACAAATAGATGAAATAAAAATTAAGACCAGAAAATAAAAGTACACATGGCATGCAAGCAGAATTACTGAGAAGTCTTATTAAATAATTTCTATGTTATCTGCCATCTATAATTGAGACTGTGGCCGGGTGGTGGTGGCTCATGCCTTTAATCCCAGCACTTGGGAGGCAGAGGCAGGTGGATTTCTGAGTTCAAGGCCAGCCTGCTCTACAGAGTGAGTTCCAGGACAGCCAGAGCTACACAGAGAAACCCTGTCTCAAAAAAACAGAGAGAGAGCGAGCGAGAGAGAGCGAGAGAGAGAGAGAGAGAGAGAGAGAGAGAGAGAGAGAGAGACTGTGTGTGTTCCATAGTTGGAAATGGAAGTAAAAATATGTGTTTCTATTTAGGGAATATCTGTAGAAAGAAATTAGTGTGCTATTTACAATCTAAGGTTTCGGATCAAATCTGTGTTTTATGTGTAATAAGTAGCTAGGCCAGAAGGCTAGTTTTCCTTTGGATTTTATGTCCTTTTTTATTAATCACAGCGTCCTATCTCTTGAGAATAACGCTGAGCAGAAATTTTCTCTGTAGCTTAACACAGAGCAGGAGAATGTTAATTTAATGTCCTTCCCATAACACCTCGGGAAGAGAAAACACTAGACCTTTTAACATCAAATGTGCTTCCCGGGTGACCATTTCTTGTTGACAGACACAGTTTAATCTTTGAGAGGCAGATGCAAATATCATTTGGCTGGAAGTGCCAACCGCAATTTTATACCAAGCACATCAAGAGGGAAATTGGGAAGAATCGCTACACTCTACTGCTCAGTTTTGAAAAGCTTTTACAGTGCTGGACCAAAATCTGTCCTCATGCCTGCTCCCAGATTCCTCCTACAGTGTGTAATCTCTTGAGAGAATTTTCATTACTGTCTTTACTGCTTAGATCAACACCAGTAGGTTGAGTGAAAGTGGCCCTCTAAATCCATTTTTAATCTTCCAAACAGGCAAATTAGTTGTGAATTGCTTATCAAGAACATCCAGGCGAGAGCTAACAGTGCAGCTGGCTTTCTGCTTTGTCGTTTTTGTCTCTGGAAAATACTGAACCTTGCTCCTATTTCTTTTGTCAACTTTCAATTTGTTTTCTACAGATAATCTGCAGTGGTATCAGAGAGCTGAAATATGTTTGCCTTTTATCCAGTCGTGATATAATCAAGAAGAGTTCAATAGTAGCTGAACCAACAGATGTTTAGGTTTTGAAAGAAATGCACAAAACGGTATTGGGAAAGGAAATTTTGAGGAAGAAAATAAAAAGATAAAAGATTATAATAACTCTTCTGAACTTGGACTATGGAGGACACAAAGAACTAATTTGATTACACTGAACGGTAGGTTTGTTTGAAGGAAAAATACGCCAGTTAAAATACCTCAACTGGGGCTGGAGAGATGGCTCAGCGGTTAACAGCACTGACTGTTCTTCCAGAGGTTCTGAGTTCAAATCCCAGCAACCACATTGATGCTAACAACCATCTGTAATGGGATTCGATGCCCTCTTCTGGTGTGTCTGAAAACACATACAGTATACACACATACATTAAATAAATAAATAAATCTTAAAAAAAAAACTTGACTGTCGATTTAGTGAGATTGATGTAAGTTCCCACTGTCCATCGCTTATCTAGATTTGAGTCGACTGCATTGCTGTCCCTTTACTCTGTGGGCTTCCATTTGGTTTTAGAGGACAAGCTAATGTGTGAGCTTGAAGACTATAGTGTCCTGAACAAAACTCTGGAGCTAAGCAAAGCTGAGACATGTTTGAAAAGAGCAAAGCAGGGGCTGGAGGGATGGCTCAGTGGTTAAGAGCACTGACTGCTCTTCCGAAGGTCCTGAGTTCAAATCCCAGCAACCACATGGTACCTCACAACCATCTGTCATGAGATCTGACTCCTTCTTCTGGAGTGTCTGAGACAGCTACAGTGTACTTACATTATAAAAGGAAGAAAGAAAGAAAGAAAGAAAGAAAGAAAGAAAGAAAGAAAGGAAGGAAGGAAGGAAGGAAGGAAGGAAGAAAGAAAGAAAGAAAGAAAGAAAGAAAGAAAGAAAGAAAGAAAGAAAGAAAGAAAGAAAGAAAGAAAGAAAAGAGCAAAGCAGGAACATTCTAGTAGCTGTGAGAGTAAAATTACATGCAGAACTCTCAATGTTATGGTCCTGCTAGGCAACATGTTTGTGATACTTTATAACTGTAAGGTGGAGCCGGGTGTGGTGGTGCACACCTTTAATCCCAGGATTCAGAAGGCAGAGGCGGGCGGATTTCTGAGTTCGAGGCTAGCCTGGTCTACAAAGTGAGCTCCAGGACAGCCAGAGCTATACAGAGAAGCCCTGTCTCAAGAAAACAAAAACAAAAAACCAAACCAAAACAAAACAAAAAACTGTAAGGTGAAGGGGTACACTTCGATGCTTCAACTCTCACATACCCCCCCAATAAACAAGTCAAAGTAGATGCTATGCATAATATGTCATGCATACTTCCATTCTTCATGACAAAAAAGTCCCCAAACCTCTTTTACAGTTATTTTGAAATATAATGCACATTATTAACTAAAGTTGTGATTTTTCAAAAGAATATCAGAACTAAGTATTTTCTTTTTCAGTTGTTGTTTGGCAAAGACCAGACTGGCCTCAGACTCCCTATAAGCCAAGGATGACCCAGAACTTCTGATTCTTTTGCCTCCACCTCTGGATTGCTGGGATTACACACAAACCTGGTATAATGCAGCACTGGACATTGGTCCTTGGGCTTCCTGCATGCTACAAAAGTGCGCCAGCTTTTCTTCTATTCCACCCATACTGGCTGGGTTTGTGTGTCAACTGGACACAAGCTGGAGTTATCACAGAGAAAGGAGCCTCCCTTGAGAAAATGCCTCCATGAGTAAGGAATTTTCTCCATTAGTGATCAAGGGTGAGAGAGCCCATTGTGGATAGTGCCATCCCTGGGCTGGTAGTCCTGGGTTCTATAAGAAAGCAAGCCAGGTTTAGGAGTTCTCTGGTGGAGTTTTTGGGGTCACTTATATTCCATCTGGTAATAAGGACACATGTTCCACTATGTTCATAGCAGCCTTATTCATAATAGCCAGAAACTGGAAAGAACCCAGATGTCCCTCAACAGAGGAATGGATACAAAAATTTGGTATATCTACACAATGGAGTACTACTCAGCTATTAAAAACAATAAATATATGAAATTCCTAGGCAAATGGATGGATCTGGAGGCCATCATCCTGAGTGAAGTAACCCAATCACAAAAGAACTCACATAACATGTACCCACTGATATGTGGATATTAGCCCAGAAACCTAGACTACCCAAGATACAATTTACTAAACACATGAAACTCAAGAAGAAGGAAGATCAAAATGTGGACACATCACCCCTTCCTAGAATTAAGAACAAAGCACACATTGAAAGAGTTACAGAGATCATGTGTGAAGCTGAATCCAAAGGATGGACCCAATGACTGCAGCTGNGGGGGGGCTTACACACCAAGTGCAGAGGCAGAGTCCAACCCCAATTCCCTTCCGATGCTCACCCCTGTCCCCACTGCTCTGCAGCTATGAGATGCGACTGCAGACTCCATTCCCACAGTCAATGCAGCATCCTTTAGTTACAAGCTACAACACCCCTGTGGACTCACTATCCAACCTGAGGCAGATTCATTTCTTCGAGGCCTTAGTTTGTTATTTGCAAGACAGGAATGAAGACACACACACACACACACACACACACACACACACACACAGAGAGAGAGAGAGAGAGAGAGAGAGAGAGAGAGAGAGAGAGAGAGAGAAGTGAAGATTGGCTTGCTTGTTTTAAAGGTTTGATGAAGTGTGAACAGAAAGGGTTGCTTCATTATTGTTGCTTTAAATCCTTGCTATAGCTGGAGTGGAAACAAGGCAAGGGGAAGGAAGAAAAAGGAGGAGGAGGCAAGGAAGGGAGGAAAGAAGGAAGGAAGGAAGGAAGGAAGGAAGGAAGGAAGGAAGGAAGGAAGGAAGGAAGGAAGGAAGGAAGGAAGGAAGGAAGGAATGGAGGAAGGAAAAATGAAAAGAGGAAGTAGAGCAGAGAGAAAGAAGTAAAATTGTCCTCAGATTCCAGCCATGAGTGTTGGGAACCCCACAATAGAGGGAAACAGCGAGTTACTTACTACACACACAAATTTGAGGTCTGTAAGGATCTGCTGCATTTTGGCAAAGTCGACAGACTTTTCATCATGTCACGGCAAACTGGAAATGAATAATAGGAGATACTTTGTGCTAATGGAACAGAAAATTTCTTAGATAGGAATGAAATCAAACACTTTTTTAAAAATTGGTAAGTTGAATGGAAAAAGCCAGAAAGAAGGCTCAGAGGTTAAGAGCACCAGCTGCTCTTGCAGAAGTTTGGTTCCCAGCACCCACATCAGGAGACTCAACACCACCCTTAACACGAGCTCTGGGAAAACCAATGTCCTCTTCTGGCAACTGAGGGCATTAGAAAAACACAAATAAAAATAACAACTGTCATCAGGGAAATGCAAATCAAAACAACTCCAAGGTTCTATCTTACACCCATTAGCATGGCTAAGATAAAAAACTCAAGAGATTGCACATGCTGGAGAGGATGTAGGGGGAAAGGAACACTCCTCCATTGCTGGGGGGGGGGGGGAGTGCAGACTTGCACAACCACTTTGGAAATCAATTTGTCAGTTTCTCTGAAAACTGGGTATAGTCCTACCTCAGGACCCAGCTATACCACTCCTGGGCATGTACTCAAAAGACACTCCACCATCCCACAAAGACACTTACTCAACTATGTTCATAGCAGCTTTATTCATAATAGTCAGAAACTGGAAACAGCCTAGATGTCCCTCGGCCGAAGAATGAATAAAGAAAATGTGGTACATTTATACAATTGAATACTATTCACCCATTAAAAACAAAGACATCATGAATTTTGCAAGCAAATAGATGCATCTTGAGAATATCATTTTGGGAGAGATAACCCAGTCCCAAAGGGACACATGAATGGTATCTACTCACTTACAA
Source organism: Mus minutoides (assembly GCA_902729485.2). Taxonomy (NCBI): domain Eukaryota; kingdom Metazoa; phylum Chordata; class Mammalia; order Rodentia; family Muridae; genus Mus; species Mus minutoides. Next base: position 96,732 of record CACVCL010019185.1, on the reverse strand, counting down.
GTGGATATTAGCCATAAATTACAGGTACCATACTACACTCCACAGACCCAAAGAAGCTAAACAAGAAGGAAGGCCCAAGAAAGAATGCTTGAATCTCACTTAGAAGGGGGGATAAAACAGTCATAGGAGGCAGATGGAGAGAGGGAATGGAATGGGAGAAGGGACGGGGAGGGAAATGGGGATTTCAGCATCAGGTGTGAGGAGAGACGGGAAAGATGGCTAGATGGCCATGAGAATGAATGGAAAACTGCAGTTGATGGAGGTGGGTAGGTGGTGGGCATCACCTGGGATAAGGGAGGTGCCTAAGAATCAATGGGGTGGCCATTGCTGTGACTCATAGCATTAGGGATATGCAACCTGAACAGACCACCACCTGTATCCAGACAGGAACTCCAGTGGAGTGATAGAGACCCCAACCCACCCACAAACTTTCAACCTAAAATGTATCCTGTCTACAAGAAATGCAGGGACAGGGGATGGAGCAGAGACTGAGAGAACGGCCAATCAATAACTGGCCCAACTTGAGACATAGCCATGGGCAAGCACCAACCCCTGACACTGTTAATGATGCTCTGCTTACAGACAGGAGTCTAGCATGGCTGTCCTCTGAGAAGCTCTATCTAGCAGCTGACTCAGACAGACGCAGACAACCAGAGCCACACAGCAGATGGAGCTTGGGAACCCTTATGGAATAATAGAAGGAAGGGTTGCGGCCTTGAGTCAACTAACCTGGACCCCTGGGGCTCTCAGAAACTGAACTACCAACCAAACGAACATACATGGGCTGGACCTAAGTCTTCCCACTCACATGTAGCAGATGTTCACCTTGGTCTTTAAGCAGTTCCCAAACACCTGGAGTGGGGTCTATCCCAAAAGCTGATGTCTCTACGTGGGATATGTTCTTCTAGCTGGGTTTCTTTGTCTGACCTCAGTGGGAGAGGATGCACCTAACCTCGCAGAGACTTAAAGTGCCAGGGTGGGAGGAGTACCCAGGGGGGTCCCACCTGCTCAGAGGAGAAGGGGGGAGGAGAATTGGGGGAAAGACTGTGGGAGGGGATGACTAGAAGGGACAGTGAGCAGGATGATAGATAGATAGATAGGTAGATAGATAGATAGATAGATAGATAGATAGATAGATAGATAGATAGATAGATAGATAAGCTGGTTAATTGGACCTTGTAAACATTGAAAACTTTTGATATTAGAAGAGAAGAAATTCAGTGAAAGATAGAACAAAAATGGGTAGCACACAGAAATTCCACAAATGACCATTGAATTCATCATGATGTCCCACAGCGGCACGCATTAAAGAATCACAAATAAATGGCATTGAGGCTTGTTACTGAGTGACACATGGCCAGGAAGAAGACCAATCGATGTAACAGGTAAGGACTCGGAACTCAAACTCCCACACGGTTGAGTGGGAAGTAGTGCAAACAGCTGGAGAGATTTTTTGCAATTGCTTTAATAATTAAGCGCATGTCTAGTCGTATAGTCCAGAAAATCTGCCCTTTTGTATTTTTCTAAGTAAATACTTTACCCATGAAACATGCCATTAAATATCCATGGCAAAAGTTGACAATCACACCATACCAGAGACAAACCAACATTAAAAGCTTGGCAACCAAAGCAATATTCATTCATGGACCCAAATAATACCCTGTGTTTTCTTCAGGATTGTACATCTCAAGAATGAAAATAATCAGGGCTGAAAAGATGGCTCAGTGTTAAGAGCACTGTCTGCGCTTCCAAAGGTCCTGAGTTCAATTCCCAGCAAGCACATGGCGGCTCACAACTATCTATAAAGGAATCTGATGCCCTCTTCTGGTATGTCTGTAAACAGTTAATATATATATATATATATATATATATATATATATATATATATATATATATATATATATATATATATATATATATATATATTATGTATAAAACAGTTAATATATATAAATTTATATATATAACAGTATATATATATATATATATATATATATATAAATCTTTTTTTAAAAAAGAATGAAAACAATCACTTGTATTTACAATAATCTGGAAGAATTTTTTGGATGAAGTTGGGCATAAAACTATATACAAGGTATTATTCTACTTATATAAGACTCTCAAGTGGTAAAACCCATTGTATAAATATATTTTTATACAATGGATATGTATTTAAAGAGAACATCAGTAGTGGCCCAGGTTGCATGCAAAAGACTGTCTGAGGGGGCACGAGAAAAAATTTAGGATGAGAGATGTTTATCATGGTTGATATTATTTGATTACCTAAATGTGTGCATTTGTCAAAAATTCAAATCTACAAATTTTAAAAGGGAACATTATATTACATGCAAATTATACCATAGTAAAACTAATTTAGAAAGTACATACTCAACACCTCATTCATTCTATCGTCATAGTTCTGGTGATTTTTAAAATGTTGCAAGCCTACATATAAATTTATTATAAAGCAGGCAACATCAATTATCAGGAAAGGAAACGATGATTCAACAGAAATGTAATGTATAATTGGTTGGCAATTTAAAAGAGTATCAAGGTTTATCCTAGATAATTTCACATACCTGAATAAATTTCCAGAATAACAAGATGAAATGTACATATATAATTATCTTTTAAAAAACATTAATGATGTGTGTGTGTCTGTGAGCTCACGTTGCTCATATATGAGGGCCCAGGCTCTACGTGAAGGACAGAGGACAAATTTCAGAAGTCAGTTTTCTCTGACCCTAGTGACGCTTGGGAACTGAACTCAGGTCGTCAGGACTGCACGGCGCCACCCAAGTGAGCCACCCCACGCGTCCCACGATACAACTTTTTTCTGAGTGTGGTGCCACTTTTCATTGTTTATATAGTTTCCAACATGGTTTTAAATGAAATTGAGTTTCTCACCCCACACACACTTTGCTCCCCCCAGACCCGTCCCCCATCCCCAGCTATCCTTGTCAATGGTCTAACAAAACATTTTAAAAGAATAAAAACTGTGGATAAATATTTTCTAATCCCGTCTTCTGATTGCTGACTTTAAGCTTCAAGTCAGTGGAATAAGTTATAAGCAAGGTCACGTTTTCAGCTTAAAACTGAAATCTGTATTTCAAAAAGACCGTAAATCAAATTCATATTAAATTAAAAGAAATGTAAAACGTATATAGAATATCTGATTTATGTGCTTATTAATTGCAGGAGGAATTTAAACGATCCCTTGAAATAGATGAAGCACAAACAATCCTTTGCATAAGTGAACAAACAATATTAGCATGCAGAGCAAATAAATGTATTTAAAAGGGTTGATTTTCTTGGCAAAATTAAACATGAACCAAGGCATTTTGTCTATTAAATTATCAAACAAACACTTTAACTAGTGTAATAATAACATTTGTAAAGTTGTACAAAAATGTAAAGTCTGCTAGGCATAGTGGCATAAGCCTTTATGTTTATTTGTATTTGTTTATTTATTTATTTATTGGTGAAACAAGGTCTCTCCATTTAGTCCTGCTGTCCTCGAATTCAATATGGAGACCAGGCTGGCCTCAAACTCAGAGAGCCTTCTGCCTCCGTTTCCTGAGTGCTTGGATTGAAGGCATCTGCCACCATTGCCTTTACTCTTTAATAGCAAGATTTTTTTTTTCTCTCAAAAATATAGAAGCAAACTCTACCCAAAGAACTCTAGGCAACTAAGGAATGCCAAGAGCAGAAGACAGCCTTCTCCATGAGCAAGCATATCTGCTGCTCCTCCGACAAGTGATCAGCAGATATATGAATAACAACAATTAATGCAAACTGAATTTGGACAAGAGTAAGAAGGAGCATATGAGAGAGTTTGGAGTGATGATCCAGAAGCAGAAAATGACCTAATTATGTCATAATCTCAAAAAATAAAGGAAATAATAAAGAAGATACAAACACACACACTCACACATACACATGTACACATACATACACACATGAACATACACGCACACACACATAAGCAGGAGCAATATAATCAGTTTACAGAGCTTGTGCGTCTTGGGAGATAGCCACTAGAGAAGGTCCCTTAAATATAGTATCTTCTTAACAAGTCTTTAAGTCTTTCTTGGCTGGCTGGCAATACCTCTGAGCAGCCCCAAGACTTTCTCAGGGTGAATTTTTAACCATACAACCACACCTTAGCTTGACGTATTCAATGAGCAGGAACAGTTAACTAGAAGTGGTATTACAGAAGCCAGAAGGCAAAGTTAGTGCCTTTAGGGGCTTCCCCACCGCGTGGGCTTTGATGGGTTAGGTCTTGGCTCTCATTTTGGTTTTCCTGTTGCTGCCCGAGTGCTTGCCGGGTCCCAAGGCCTGGATGGTACCTCTATCTTGGCATCCATTATAATTTCTACTAACGTAGAATATTCTGGAACAAAATCATTTAATAGTATAACATATTACCTACTCTAGAAAAAATGGTGAGAAATGGGCGAAACGGTTGGACAAAATATGTCACAGCATCTATGGCTAAGGTCTTGGGGCCTGTTACACGTGGCAGGAGTTTTGAGAGCATAGAGAAAAGAAAAAAACTGTCTTGGGCAAGGCAGAAGCAGGGGGAATTGTATGGGTTCTAGATCAACCTGGTTTTCAGATCAAGTTCCAGGTCAGCCAGAGTTATGAATGACTGACTGACTGACTGAATGAATGAATAAAAATGTTATAGGGCACATGGTAGTATGGCAGAACAAGTCAGTACAAACTAAGGAACTGACATACCTGAACTGCCATTAAGAGATTAATATTGCGAGCTAAAGGCTTATTCACTTTAGGAAACATTATCTAGTCTTTAAATAATTTACATAAATATTTTCTACTACCATAGAATATTTTTGAACAGCCGGGCGTGGTGGCGCACGCCTTTAATCCCAGCACTCGGGAGGCAGAGGCAGGCGGATTTCTGAGTTCGAGGCCAGCCTGGTCTACAAAGTGAGTTCCAGGACAGCCAGGGCTATACAGAGAAACCCTGTCTCGAAAAACCAAAAAAAAAAAAAAAAAAAAAAAAAAAAAAAAAAAAAAAAGAATATTTTTGAACAAAATCACTTAACAGTAAACATATACCGTATTATCTATTCTTAGAAAGGGGGGAAATGAGAAAGACAGGTTGAAAGAAATAGACCAATATATTAAAATGCAAGAATCCCAAGGGGGAGTCAGATAGGCCTATAGATTTTTTTCCTTTTGCTTTATTATTTTCAAAGTTTCTATTATGGGGGCATAATCTAGAAAATAAATTTAAATTTACTCCAAAACTCGAGTTAAGTCAATAAAGAAGGTTTGGGTTTTTTTTTTTTTTTTTTTTTTTTTTTTTTTTTCTCTTTATTAGATATTTTCTTCATTTACATTTCACATGCCATCCAGAAATTTTCCCTTACCCTCCCGCGTCCCCGCCCTGCTCCCCTACCCACCCCCTCCCACGTAATGGCCCTGGCATTCCCCTGTTCTGGGGCATATAGAGTCTGTATGACCAAGGGGCCTCTCCTCCCAATGATGGCCAACTCGGCCATCTCCTTCCATATATGCAGCTAGAGACATGAGCGCAGGGGGAACTAGTNTAGCTCCCTTGTCAAAGATCAGGTGACCATAGGTGTGTGGATTCATTTCTGGGTCTTCGATCCTATTCCATTGATCTACCTGTCTGTTGCTGTACCAGTACCATGCAGTTTTTATAACGATTGCTCTGTAGTACAGTTTGAGGTCAGGCATGGTGATTCCACCAGAGGTTCTTTTATTGTTGAGAAGAGTTTTTGCTATGTGCTTCTTGTGCCTATAAGGGAAGGAACACAGGGAGCCCCAAAGGACTGTAGGGTTGAAAACAGCAGAAGCAAGGGCAGAGAATCCTTGAATCAGGCAATTACTCCATGCGCTCCCGAAACCCCCTCCACACACTTGGGTAAACTAACTGTATTGCGCCTAGGTTTTGGTTTGTTGTGTTTGTTTTTGTTTTGTTTTTAGATAAAATCGCGCTGGGTAACTGAGGCTACCTTTGGATCTGTAGTTCTCCTGCCTCTGCCTCCGCAGAGCTGGGATGATAGACTTGTGTTATCACAGCCTCTTTGTTTTCTGTTTCTAAGACTGTCTGAGCGACAGGACTTGGGGGAAATTGAGGATAATTAGCTGGGTGATGCGGGCTCACAGGAGCGGCTTGTCCTGTGGCTCTGTCACCACGGATCCACTGACAGTTTTCTAAGCCCCTCCCACAGACTGTCTTGCTGAGGCCCTAGGTCTCTGAGATGTGTAAGATCTCATTTAATTCCCCAATCTCATTGAATTTCACTATTGCCAAGTCATAAAAACGAAATAACAACAGCAGCAGCAACAACAACAACAACAACAAAACAAGATTACTCTAGGTTGCGATGAATCTTAAATGGAAAAACTCTTAGGTGAGAATAAGAGATTTCTAAACAGGTGAAGGATAAGAATGAATTCTCTCTAAGAAGACAGTAAAGTAGAGTTTTTCTTGGTCCAAGAACAACTCCGTCTTATAGGTGAGTATAAAAAATCCTTACAGTATCACTGATCAGCAATATTTCGGGGCAAGCATTTTGTAACCTGCAAAACAACTTTTATTTATTTATTTTTTGATAGTCGCCATTCAGATACATTAACATCATTTACCAAACACGTGAGAGTAGGAAATTCTCGGCACATTTTCCTCTTCTAAGTTACTACATTATGTCTCTGTCATTTGTGGGCGTGAATTCGTGAGCAGGCAAGCATTGTTTGGCAGATCTATTAAACTGTGTACACATGAGTTATGAGTGAGTTTACTTCCTAGGTCCAAGACTTGCATGTATCCTCGGGGCTAAGAAGTTCTAATGGAGTCTCTGCAGCAAAAATTGTCTCCTGTGAAACTCCCCAAGGTGGGGGAAAGAATCATTTTATCATCTCTGTGCTTTTTCTCTAGCGCATAGGAGTGAAGCTTGCACTGCTGTGGCTGCCAATTCTAGAGAAGACAGTGGATACAAGTAACACTCACATCCCACAGACCTTCACCTGAATGTTAAGAAAAACACACTCTATGCGAAATGTTGCAGCTATGCTGAGAAGCTGGAGAACTTGCAGGGAAAGAGAAACTAGGTGACACCCCTGGTCTCTATCTACAATTCCTGATACGGAAAAAGCACTCGGCTGGCTATCTGCTCTACTAAGTCTGCTCAGGGTAACAAACCAGCTTCGTGCTACCGACTCATTCTGAGTGTCCTTCATTTACCGTGGAACTGCATCAGATATGCCGAGCATGAATTGAAGGTGTCGTGTCAAATGAAATTTTTTCTTCTTTAGCAATAAACACTCTTAAGATTTTATTTTTATTTTATGTATGTACTGTTGCTGTCTTTCAGACACACCAGAAGAGGGCATCGGATCCCATTACAGATGGTTGTGAGCCACCATGTGGTTTCTGGGATTTGAACTCAGAACCTCTGGAAGAGCAGCCAGTGCTCTTAACCACTGAGCCATCTCTCCAGCCTGTCAAATGCATTTAATATATCAAAGCTACCAAGTATAGTGGCTTGGCAACACAACTCACTGTAGAGTTACTGATGTTTGATTCCACGATCCCATGGCTCCTTGGGAAGTACAATGGGCCGGTTCTCAGTGGCCTGAGAGAGTCTATTTTTACACAGTGTTAGCCTGGAAAAAGTCCTAATTTCAAACCTGAAAAGTCATCGTTATTCAATGAGCTTCGCTTTGGTCAAGTTGAAATATTGTGAGTCGGGAGCTATCTGTGGAGAGAAAGAGTTAAATGTGGAAAAACTTGGTCAGGGTGGACGCCAACATTATATACGATGATTTTTAGAGACAAGCTTAATGGAAAATCAGAAGTCAGTAATGAGATTTCCCTAGGCATGACTTTCTGGTCCTGAATTCAGGATGAAGACAGGTTGGTGAGCAGTCTATTTGCATAATGCCTGTCAAAAGCACACATTAAAAAATTATTCAATTAACAGAAGCCAAGCCTATACAGTCAGAATTTCAAGAGGACCTTAAACAATTCTTATAATATTAGTTAATGGTCTCTCTGCTTGCTGAAAATCACTAATTTCATTCCTTTTGATGAAAGTACTAATCCTTCTTTACATGAAAATAACCCTCATTCACGAGTTTGAGTCCTTTCTGGAAAGACACTTTGATAGCAAAGAGAGGACCGTGAAGGCTGATCAGAGTGTCTGAGACAATCGGCTAGAAAAAGCCATCCAATGGCTAAGTCTTAATCACTGCAAGCAAGTTTCTCCACTTAGTAAAAAAATGTAGTATGTTTTTAATTGAAATAGAAATATATCACATTCCCTCCTCTCTTTCCTTCCTCCCTCCAGCTCCTCCCAGTTACCCCTTTGTTTTTTCTATGCTTCTAAAGTTAATAGCCTTTCTCTTTAATTATACTCCTCTCTCTCTCTCTCTCTCTCTCTCTCTCACACACACACACACACACACACACACACACACACACGTGTTGGGAGAAGTGTCTGTGTGAATGTATACATATAAATACAGCTTAATGAGTCCATTTTTGTTGTTTGTATGTGTGTATGGCTTCTGGCTGATCCCTCTGCCTTAGACAACCAATAAGGAGGCTCAGCCCTGGAAGAGGCTAACTCTCCCTTTCCTGGCATTCATTAGTTGCCTGTGGTTCTTTGTGTAGAACTGAGATTCCAAGATGTTTTCCCTCCCATGTCGACAGGCCCATTAATATTGCCATGGTCCCAGCCTTGTTGATGCAGCCATTACTGGGAGAGATTGTTTCACAGCACCTCTGGTGTTCCCTATCTGACAATAGATCCATCGTCTTCTGTCCGTGATGTTCCCTGAGCTATGGATGTAGGATCGTGGTGTGGATGCGCTCTTTGGGACTGGCCTCTGCATGATCCGTTGACCTTTGTTGACATCTGTCGACACTGTATCCAGTTCTGGATTTCTGTAGATTCCTGTAAAAAAGGTTGTTTTAGATTCCTGACCATTTGGCAAATGAGATCTTTGAGATAGAATTCTTTTTGAGCTTATACTGAAAACTTCCAAGTGTAAGTGGCTTTTATACTGAACAACTGAACATTTTTTTATATATTTACACAATGATTTTACACGCAGATGCTTTTGAGAATCTAATTAAAAACAAACAGACAGACAGACAGACAGGCTTCAGGGTTAGAGGGATAGCCTGGTGTTTAAGACCCTGTATTGCTCTTGCAGAAGACCCAAGTTTAGTTCCTAGCACCCAAGTCAGGCAGCCCACAATTTTCTCCAACTCAAGCTCCAGAAGAGCTGATGCCCTATTGTGGACAGCACAGGCACCTGTACCCAAACAGACATATACACCTCCCACCTCACCCCACCCCCGTACACATATACACACATACTTAAGAATAAGAATCTTGTCGTCTACAGTTTTCAGGTTGGTCATCCAACCATTTACATATTGTCTTTATGGGCTAAGTTAACTATAAAAACGTTCATCATTCAATTTGCATTCTGGGGCAGTAACTGAGTGGAGGAAAGATTCTGAATAAAACTTTTTAAAATATCGTAAGTCAAATAAAAGCCTTTGTGGGGATTCTCAGCAAAGCATGGATCAGGGAAGGACAAAGTTGAGGCCTAAAGAGAAGATGGCAGAGCCTGACATGCCAACAAGGGCAAAGATAAAGAAAACAGCAGAGATAACTGCAGGGTATATGTGAGACTCTAGAGAGACTGAAGTTATGCATTATATACATAGAAAAGGGTGAAGAATCTTGTTCTAAAGGCACGGAAACATTCTCAAAAGAATAATAGAAGAATGTATCCCACGTTAGAGAAGAGGATGCCAGTGCACATACAGAAGGCATTCACGACGCCAAACAGAGAAGACCAGAGGCGAATTTTCCTTCATCACATTATAATCCAAACACTAAATACACAGAACACAGAAAGTATATTGAAAACAGCGAGAAAGAAGTGCCAAGCCACTCACAAAGGCAAGCAGATCAGAATAATACACAATTAATTCAACTGAAAGTCAGTGGGTTTGGGATGGTGTATTTCAAATTCCAAAGGATAACGACTGACAACCTTGAATACCTATCCTAGAAAACCTTTCTTTTTTTATTTTTAAGATGTATTTTTTTTATGTATATGAGTATCCTGTCACTGTTTTCAGAAGAGGATATCAGATCCCATTAAAGATGATTGTGAGCTACCATGTGGTTGCTGGGAACTGAACTCAGGACCTCTGGAAGAGCAGTCAGTGCTCTTAACCACTGAGCCATCTCTCTAGCCCAGAAATCAACTTTCCATGATAACAATAGATTCAAGGGCTTGTGATCACTATACCAACTCTATCCTTAAGAAAGCCCAGTACTTGTAAACTTATTAAAAAATATAACAAACATAAGGAAGGAGTTTGATCACAGGTACACTGAGTAGGGGCTGATACGACGAGGGTCTTCGGTACCCAATATTTTACTTTCAGTCCCGACCTCTCTACCGAGTCTCCAATTCTTCTGACCGATAAGAAAGTCTCCTGGTCCCAAGTCAAGGGTCGTGGGTCTAACATCAAGCGTTACCAAACATTGAGGTCAGAACCTCTATACTGTGGAGAAGACCAGAAGAACCCTTGGTTTATGTAGTGGTGTGCAGGCACACACATAAGAAAAAAGCTGGGCAGTGGTGACATACACCTTTAATCCCAGCACTTGGGAGGCAGAGGCAGGCAGATTTCTGAGTTCGAGGCCAGCCTGGTCTACAGAGTGAGTTCCAGGACAGCCAGGGCTTCACAGAGAAACTCTGTCTCGAAAAACCAAGAAAAAAAGTATGTTCGGGGCTGGAGAGATGGCTCAGTGGTTAAGAGCACCGACTGCTCTTCTGAAGGTCCTGAGTTCAAATCCCAGCAACCACATGGTGGCTCACAACCAACCATAATGAGATCTGACGCCCTCTTCTGGTGTGTCTGAAGTCAGCTGCAGTGTATTTATATATAATAATAAATAAATCTTTGGGCTGGAGCAAGCAGGGACTGAATGAGCACGGCACGGTTGACTGGAGAGAGCAGAAGTCCTAAAAATTTAATTGCCAACAACCACATGAAGGCTCACAACCATCTGTACAGGTATAGTGTACTCACAAACATTAAATAAATAAATAAATAAATAAATAAATAAATAAATAAATAAATCTTAAAAAAACAAACAAAGAGTCCATCATGGCGGGAGGCAGGCACGTTGGCAAGCAGGCTAGGCAACAGGGTCTAGAAGCTGAGAGCTCACATCCTTGGTGGCCAGCTTGAAGCAGAGATGGAAACTGCAAGTAGAGTGAAACTATATACTTTCTTTATTTTTTTTTTGTGGTTCAAAGTCCTCCCCCAGGGAAATCATTCCTCCAGCAAGGCCACCCTGAAGCTCCCCCAATAAGCAGTATCATCTGGGGACCATGTGTTCAAGCACCAAGCCAATGGAGGACGTTTCCCATTCAAATAACCACATGAACACACATAAGTTGTTGTAACAAAAACATGAATAATGTAGAGAATGCTTTCTTTTCTTGGATGAGTGGGTTTCCAGTTGTTTCAATAATAATCAACTGAATTAAACTGAAACATGAGTACTTGTCAGAGCCACATAAATTAAAACCACAATGGGGTAGTGTTGCCCTCCGATTTGTTTTCTTTTAAAAATAATCTTTGCAGATTAAAATAATTTTTACCTGCCATATAGTCATTACACTCGTGTGTATTCATTGGAAAATAGAATGTTTTTGATACATGGCTCTTTATATAACATTTGTCAGGTTAAAAACAGCCCTCTCCTCAAACATGCATCATTTACTTCATGATGAAAACACTCAAAATACTTTCTCTTAGATTTTTAAAATACACTGTTATGGACGATACGCCCTGCTGTGCCAGAGCACATTAGAACCTTCTTCTCCCATCTAACTGTGCCTTCATTCTCATTGAAGGACTCTGTTCATCCTTGCCTCCCAAGTTCTATGAGAACAACGCTTCTGGGGTACACATAGGAGTGAGGGAGGGCCTATGAAGTTCTGTGCTGTACTGACTCCACTGAACAGTGGTGTCCAGCCCATCTGCACCACTGCAAAGGCCAGGATCTTGCTATCTTCAGAGCCTAACAGTACTCCATTGCGTGTACAGATCACGGCTTAAAATCCATTCAGCTGCTAATGCACCCTTAGCTTGTTTCCAGGTCTTGGCCATTGTGAATGGCATCGCAGTCATGTGAGAGCAGATGTCTTCAGCATCTGATCTGTATCCTTGATTATACCTTCAATAGTAGAACTACCAGATCTTTTGATTATAATTTTTTGAGGAGCTACTGTCTTTCCATTATGGTTGTAATAATTTATAATTCCATCAGAAAGAGTCCCCTGTGGTCCACATTCATAGCACCAACTCTTGTTTCTTTCATTTTTAAAATAATAAGATAAAAACTAATAAACAATAATAATAGCATTCTAGTTGGATGAAAGTGATGGCACCATTGTTCTGAACTGTACTTCTTCAATAGTTTGGTTTTGAGCATTTTCCCCTAATAATAATTTCTTTGTCTTCTCTTGTCGAAATGCCAACTTAACCATTAACCATTGTTAAAACAGATCACCTAAGTTTGATTATTGACTTTCAATCCTTTATACATTCTATGTGTTGAGTTCTTGTCAGGTGTATAGTGTGCAAGTACTTTGTCCTGTGCCATAGGTTCCACTTTTCGTTGTTGGCTGTTCTTTTGCTGTGTCCCTTCTAGCTGAGATAATACTACTTGTCGACTTTGGGGCTTGCCTCTTGTGATTTGGCACCTTCTATAAAAAGCCTTGCCTATCCTATGGTCTTGATTTGTTCCCACTTTCTCGTACAGTCATAGTTTAAGTGTTACATGTAAGCCTTTCATCTTTTTCTTAACGACTGAGAGATTGACTTGTGTTTCCATTTGTCTGCACACGTATGTACGATCTCGCTAGTGCTTAGCAGCATTTACTGAAAGGGATATTTCTTTACTGTGTCTTCTTAGCACTTTCATCAAAAATCACCGGTTGTGGTGGTGCACACCGGTATGATTTGCTGAAGGAGGCAGAGGCAGGAGGATTAAGAGTTCGAGGCCAGCCTGGGCTACACATTTTTAAAGAGCCGGGCGTGGTGGCGCATGCCTTTAACCCCAGCACTCGGGAGGCAGAGTCAGGCGGATCTCTGAGTTCGAGGCCGGCCTGGTCTACAAAGTGAGTTTCAAGACAGGCAGGGCTATACTGAGAAACCCTGTCTTGAAAAACAAAAACAAACAAACAAACAAACAAACAAAAAATCAGTCAACTGTCGGGCTGTGTATACCAACAATTTACACAGCACTCCAAGTTTCCCCCATAGTATCTGTATGTTTTGCCAGGTCAAGAATTAAACTGTAATACACTGGAGATCCTCACCCCTGAATTGTTTGGGTCTTTTGCAGTATTGTTTGCAATTTCTCTGGAGTTGTATTAGGTCGGATTTACTACCTTGGCAAAGGGTGGCAGCAATTTCAAGTAGTTCCCCATGGCAGTCATTAGCATTTTTGTTTTTCTTTGCAAGTCTACTGTTAAATTTTTTAAAAAAGGTGCTTCTATATCAATAATATTTCTTCTAATTATGTAGTCGTGATAAAGCAAAATATCTACAAAATTGATCTAAGGGTTCATTGACTCCTCTGTAAAACAGTCTATTTATGAGCCAAGACTCCATTTATGGAAGAACCAACAGAGATGTTTCTTCCTATCTGACTGGCAGACATTGACATCGCAGTGGAGAGCTGACCTGGGGGGTGAGGGGAATCAAAAGCCTCTTCAGGAGAAGAGGAGAGAAGTAGACAGGAGAAGAGGAGAGACGTAGACAGGAGAAGAGGAGAGACGTAGACAGGAGAAGAGGAGAGACGTAGGCAGGAGAAGAGGAGAGACGTAGACAGGAGAAGAGGAGAGACGTAGACAGGAGAAGAGGAGAGACGTAGACAGGAGAAGAGGAGAGACATAGACAGGAGAAGAGGAGAGACGTAGACAGGAGAAGAGGAGAGACGTAGACAGGAGAAGAGGAGAGACGTAGACAGGAGAAGAGGAGAGACGTAGACAGGAGAAGAGGAGAGACGTAGACCCGTGTGATGCTGCTGCGGATGCTTCCTCAAGGCTGAGCGTCCGTCGATTAGTTGGCTTTGAATGAGTGAATAAGTTGAGACCTGGAAAGTACGTGAGAAAATGAAATTTCATTATATGAATTTATATGAAGTTACGATGGCTGGTTACAGATCCCTCCCACCTGTTGTCATTTTAAAGAAGATATTGTTATTGCTAGAGAAAATCATATGCTTAACCAGTGGTGAGGCTTCTACTTTCACCCTGGGAAATATTAGGATCCAATAGCCACCCTATTCACCCTCCCCTCCCCCCGAAGCTAGATCCCTGGGGATCAAGGATGCAGCTCTCTATTACACAGAGCCAGAGCCTTTTTGAGAGACACAGAAAACAGGGAGAGGATGCGATTATCTCCTCTCCTCTAAACTCTCGGCGTCCATCTAGTGTAAGAAGCCCAAAGAGGAACGTGGCTTGCGAGCATCAGAAGGCAAAGGTCAGTAAAGCGGGATTGGAGCATAGAACCCACAGCCAGATAACCAGCATGCAGCTCCTCCGACCGACCGTCACAGCACCACAGGCTCGTCTCAGATTAGCTTGAATTCCCTTTACTGCATCCCAGCTAACCCCAGATAAAAACTTTAGTTGTCCACTAGTACAGGGAGAGGAGACTGCCGCCCCTTCTTACCACTAACAGGGTATATACTGGCATCAGATCGGAGAGAAAACAACTCCAAAAGCCTAATCTGAGTTATTCTGATTTTTTTAAGTCTCAGTTCTTCAGAGCGGACAGCCTGGATCAAACACATTTATATGCTACTGCATCAAGAGCGTAGGAAAGTGGGAGCAAAGGAAGACAGAAAAAGGGTAGAGAAGAAGAGGACATAGCGTAGGTATATGAAGCGGGCAGCAACCGTGTATCACAAACGCACTTCATCTACTGGGCTCCTCAGACCATGTGACTGCTGTGTTTCCGGGCACTTCATCTACCGGGCTCCTCAGACCATGTGACTGCTGTTTCCGGGATAAGTTGGGAATGGAGGGTGAAAGCGGAAGGTATCCCTCCCTGCTGAGTCCCGTCTCGCCTTTTTTTTCAAGGTAGAGCCTCCTGATTCTCTAAGACTCACTCTGCGCCATGGTGATTTGAATGGTTGGGCCCTCAGTGTATCTCAGGGAATCTCAATCTATAGCAGCAATTGGGAGGCCTTAAGGCAGGAAGTAGAAGTCGCAGGTCTTGTCCAAATGGCAGGGCACTGTCCCATTAACAAAAGAAGAAGAAGATATGGCTGTAGGTAAATCCGTAGGGAATTTTTTAAATTAGTGATTGATGGGGGAGGGCCCAGCCCACTGTGAGTGGTGCCATCCTTGGGATGGAGGTCCTAGGGTCTATAAGAAAACGGACTGAGCAAGCCACGGGAAAGCAAACTAGTTGAGTCATGGACTGCACAACTTTGTGGACTCCACAACTTTGTGGTTTCTTGGACTTTCAGTTCATAGGCAACCATTGTTGGGTTAGCTGAACCACAGTCTATAAGTCATTCTAATAAGTCTCCTTTCTATTATAAAGAGAGGGTTGCTCTGTAAGTTGTTACTCTAGAGAAGAATTGACTAATGCATACTTCCTTTAAGAAGTTGATTTAGGAAGCTGGAGAGATGGTTCAGTGATTAAGAGCATTTGTTTGCTCTTCCCGAGGTCCTGAGTACAATTCCCAGAAACCACATGGTGGCTCACAATCATCTGTAAAGGGATCAGATGCCCTCTTCTGGTGTGTCTGAAGACAGCAACCGTGTACTCATGTGCATAAAATAAAAACAAATCTAAAAAAGAAGTTGATTTAGACTCAAGTACATCTAAGAGGAATAAGCCTCCTAAGGACAGCAAGCTTCAGGAAGAGCAGCCAAAGCGATTGGTTGGATGGGCTCTGAAGGCAGACTGCTTCAGAGAGGAACCTGGTCCTGTGTCTCATTGCCTGGAGGACACTGAGAAAAACTAGTGAAGGTCTACAACCCTGTTTCTTCATGTGTGAACATGGATGCTAACAGTGCTTGTCTTTCATTGTTATCATGGCGTGGTAAGTTAGTGTCTGAAGGAAAACCAGTGTTATTGGGCCTTTAAACATAGGTTAAGACGGGCGTGGTGGCACACACCTTTAATCCCAGCACTCGGGAGGCAGAGGCAGGCGGATTTTTGAGTTTGAGGCCAGCCTGGTCTACAGAGTGAGTTCCAGGACAGCCAGGGCTAAACAGAGAAACCCTGTCTCGAAAAAAACAAAAACAAAAACAAACAACATAGGTTAAATGCTGAATCTGCACACCAATTCCATGTCACTGCTGGTTGTCAGATGAAGTAACTCATGAACACCGAGAGGTGAGAGAGAAAGCAGTTTTGGGGGATGGTGAGATGGCTCAGCGGATAAGAGCACCCGACTGCTCTTCCGAAGGTGATGAGTTCAAATCCCAGCAACCACATGGTGGCTTACAACTACCCATAATGAGATCTGACACCCTCCTCTGGTGCATCTGAAGTCAGCTATAGTGTACTTATGAAGAATAATAAATGAATCCTTGGACCGGAGAGAGCAGGGACTGAGCAAGTGGGACCGACCAGAGCGAGCGGGGCAGACCAGAGCGAGCAGGGTTGACTGGAACGAGGAAAAAAAAAGAAAGAAAGCAGTTTTGGAAACTTTCCTTTAGAGGCATGAGTGGCTAATCAGACAAAGGAGAATTACTGGGCCTTTATCTGGATAGCAGATAGAGATGTGTATAATTCAGGTACATAATTGTATTGCCACCCTTTCTGAATATGATGAATCAGAACTGTAGGATGAGACTTGAGGCTTGTTGGGGTCTACCGCCTGCAGTTGGCCCCCATCATCACAGACTGGGTTCCCTGGGGGATGGTCTGGGGCTGAAACGATAAACTAGGGGGGAGAAAAGAAGACCGCTGAGTCAACATGGTTGATCAAAGCGAATACCTTATTTTGGGGTTGTCTCTTAGGAAAAGGGGGGAAGGTCCCGCCCCCAGTCGGTTCTGTGCAGGCGCCTGGAGTTTGGCGGGAAGCCTGAAGCATTGTGGGTTGTTTCAGGTGCAGGCAGGTGAACCGGCTGGAGCCAGGGTCCAGGAAGATGTAGAGGCAGGCAGCAGGACACCTGGGTAGCTCAGAGTAGCTACTTAACAAGACAATGGATGGCACACCACATGTGGCTTTCCATGGCTGGCGGAGGGACACTACAGAGGCTGATTTCACCCTGGCAGTGTTGCAGCAGAGGTAACTCAGAGAAATCTTTCAAAACTGAGAACAAAGTCAGAGTCCAAGTCCCAACAGCAGGGGGCGCTGCTCCATCTCCTCTTCGTGTCACGTTTCCTCTTTATATAGAAATGCAGTGAAATCAAACCAGTCTTCATGTGATATAAACCCCGGCTTTACTCTTTCAGACACAGTTGCAAAACCTTAAGACTTAGAAAAAAGATGAAAGGTGTTGGCGAAGGCTATTTTTCTCATGCACCTGACAGAAAGGTAAACACACACAGACTCATACATACATATACACTCACACACCACACACATACTACATACACACTCACACACACATACCCATACTCAAACACACACATACACACGCATCTACACTCACACATACCATACATACACCTTGACATATTGTCACACACCACATACACACACATACCACATACACACTCATATACTCATACACACACTCAAACTCACACATCACATACACACACCATATACACACACACTCACACACATAACATATACACACACACTCATACACCCATACACACACTCAAACACACACATACTGATCCACACACTCATACATACACACACACACACTCACATACTCTCTCTCACACTCAAATACACACACACACACATGAGGAAAAATAGCATTCTCTCTCTTCAGAGCACTTCTATAAACAACTTTTCAAATAGAATGACTGCCGTACCATTCAGGATCACAAGCTGCATGGGGTATAAGTGAAATAAGAAGAAAGCAAAAGGGAATCTAAAATGTACATGTAACTGTTAATGGGGGTGAGACCCACTTATTGCAAGGTGCTTTTTAAAGGCAAAAGCAAGCTGAGTGCCCATTGCAGAGCAAGCCAATGAACAGCAATCCCCCATGGGGTCTGCCTCACTTCCTGCCTCGGTTCCTGCCTCAGTTTCTGTCCCACTTCCTGTCTTACTCTCTGCCTCACTTCCTGCTTTACTTCCTGTCCATTTCCTGTCCACTTCCTGCCTTTCTTTCTCACTTCCTGTCCACTTCCTGCCTCACTTCCTACCTCACTTCCTCCACTGCTTAAATTCTTCTCTTGGCTTCCCTAAATGGTAGACTATAAAATGAAAGAATAAATAATTTCTTCCCTTCCTGAGTAGCTCTTGGTCATGGTGTTTATCAAAGCAATAGAAAGCAAACCAAGACAAACATTAATAATAATAATCTGAATGATTAATCAGAGGCAGATATCTAGAATATAGCATGGTTAAATGAGCAAAAACAACTAATATTCATGGACTTGATATCCTGGAGAAAATGAGGATAGAAAATGTAAAAAAACGAGCTGAGTTTTCCCCAACCTTGCAAAATACATCAGGCTAAATGTTTACAAAGCTCAATGAATTAACAAAAAGTGATAAATTCATACCTGATACATCACAGTGATGCTCAGGAGTGGCGAAAATCTTAGAAGCAGTGGTGCAGGGGAAAAAATAAAGATTATCTTCAACAGGCTTGTTTTATTGACAATTGTTTTCTCAGCAAACATGATAGTGGTTGAAAGACAGTGAGATAAAATCATCATAGGGATGAAAGAAGATGACTGATGATCTAACATCCCACACCAGGCAAAAATACCCTTTGTCAGTGTAGATAAAATCCAATTGCTTGAAGACAAATGAAAAGCTGAGCCATCAGTCATATCCACAGGAACGGAAATACAATTGAAAATTTCCAGGCTAGTGTGAAATGGAAGCTTCTAGTTTCTTTGGAAAGTTAGTTATAGCAAATGATGTTTTGCTGGGCACAAAGGTGAAAGGGTATCTTGCTAAAGCAGACACGTGGAAGAAGGTTTTCCTGAAGCAGATACAGCTGAAAGGATGTTTTGCTATTGCAAAGACGTGAAAGGACAGGTGATGAAAGAGTATAAATGTGACCTCACAGACAGTGGAAGTCAAGCACTGAGCGTTGGTTTGCTTGCCCTGCCTTGCTGTTCTTTGCTAAGGACACCCATGCAGTGATTTGCCTTATACAGTGTTGTTCAGCTCAACTTGCGATAATGGCCACCCTTGAGAGAAACTTGCCGAAGAACTGCTTGTGAGGTTCCTGTGGCTTCTTGCAGCTTCCGTGGCTTCACCTCCAGTCAGTTGGCAAGCCTTGCAGTTTCTTCAGGATTGAACTAAGCTACTGGTTTGTGCCTCCTGTCTGCCTGCCAAGAGAACTGGTCTGCAGCTGCTGGTTCCTGTGTGGTGCTTGCTAAGGGAGTGAACAGGTAGGAAAGAAGATTGAGCTTGCCCTCAAAGAACTATTGCTAAACAGGTCTACTCCCCAAATCCTAATAACTTTTCCCTTCTAATACCTCTGGTGGGTGGTGGGCTGGAGGAGAGGTTGAACATATATACATATATTCTACACTAGTGCTAAAACCAAGCTACCAAGCAAGCAAACAGGAACCCAGAAGCTCAGAAGTATAAAAAAAGTAGAGCTAGGAAAGTAAAAATTTATAGGCAACTATAAATAGCTATCGACTTATAAAGTAGTAATAATGAAGTCTTGGTATAGGAAATTAAAATACTTAGCAATGACATTAAAAGAAATTAAGTCCCATGTCTTCCAGGGAAAGGCCAAAGTACCAAGTTATTTAGGCCAAGGACACACTTACAATAATGTGTATCACTGTAAGATTAATAAGAGTCTGCATCCTTATTAAACTTAGAAGTGGAGAAAGGAAGCACCGAAAACGTCACGTGACAAGCCAACCTGAGTAGAGAGGGTGAAATTGAAGATTCTGTTCTTCATGGATTCAAGGGGAACAATGCACACAATATTTTCGGAAAAAAGAAAGTTTATTACATCGCATATTTAAGTAGAGGGGCTGGAGGGATGACGCGATGGTTAAGGGCACCTATTGCTCTTTCCGAGGACCTATTTTCAGTTCCCAGCCTCCACATAGATGCTCTCAACCATCTGCAACTCCAGTTCCAAGGGATGTGAGGCCCTCCTTGCCCGCCGTGGGCACTCTGGTCCCAAGGGATGTGAGGCCCTCCTTGCCCACCGTGGTCACTGCAGGCATACGAGATACTTGCAAACATGCAAGCAAGCATTCATACACATAAAATAAAACAAGTTACTAACTTTAAAGAAATGAGTACTTAAATATATATAATAGATCAGTGCCTGTGTATAGGTAAGGGGAACTATAGAGACTGCCACTTGGAGTGAGATCAGTCATCTAAAGTAGAATGAATCTGAAAGCTCTCATCTGCCCTAGGATTGAAATCAGGCCTCGTTTGGGGTGGAGGTCATTAGGCTTCGTGGGATAAATAGCTATCGACTTATAAAGTAGTAATAATGAAGTCTTGGTATAGGAAATTAAAATACTTAGCAAGGACATTTGCTCATAGTCCAATGGCCAAACTTACCGGTGCTTCACTCACAACACCAGGGTGACTGTCCATGAGAAAAATACTCTATGCTTTTTACCTCTGCCTCTAATTTTTGTCCTTCCAGTAGTTTCCATAGATAAACTTTCACATACTCTGGCTATCAAGATAGGAATGTTCCAGTACCACAAATACTGGCGACTAAGTTAAACAACAACAACAACAACAAACAAACAAACAAGTAACCTCCTTAAAAGGAGGGTTGCCACTAAAGAGAGCTAGTGAAAATTTCTGGGTGATGAAGTTATCTATTATCTATTTAGCTGTCTACCATCTATCTATCCATCCATCAATCAACTATCTATCATCTATCAGTCAACTAACTATCTATCTATCATCTATCTCAACCATCTGCCTCCTTGAGACTTATATACATTTGCTTTTCAACTTCATTCAGCTGAACATCTTCACATTTCTGAAGCTGCATGATGTTTCATAGTAAAATGGCTTCAATCAAAACAATTGCAATAAGGCAAAATAATTCTAAATAGATAAAATCATGGGCTATTTATTCTCTAATGAATCCAGTGAATAAATTATCTAAGAAGCACACCTTACCATCCTGCCTTCTTCATTTCAGGGATACGTTGGGAAATTCCATCCTTGGGACATGTCATTTTACTGTCAGAGCAGCTATGACTCTGCACGAGCCCCACCCCCAACCCAGACCTGTGTTCACTACATTTCCTTGTGGGAGATGTGGAGTGACTCCTCTTCCTCTTTGGTGGTGTAACTCGATGTGTGAGGTGCCTGTACTCTTTTAGATAGTGTCTCACCTGTGTTCTTACAGGTAACCACGGTTAAACTCGTTGGTTTACCAAGCCTGATTTGGATAGACTCAGTAATCAGCTCAGTCACTGAGACTTTCTCTGCGGATGAGTGAATATCTTCTCATGTCTTCTCTGAGCAAGTAATACAACAGAGGGAGATTATATTTCACTTAAATTTGTGTTTTAGTTATGTAGAGTTATATTAAAATATATATTCTAAACTCAACCCTAAGCCTTTCACTTAATAGTTACCCAAGACTATTGAGTTGAGGGTCTGGAAAGTTAAATGCTTCTTATGTTTGCTAAAGCTCAGAAGGAGGACTTGCAAGCCCAGATTCTTTTCATCTACACTCTATTGGGCAATGCCACATCTGCCTCTCTGCATTTCTTCTGGGACAGACAGAAGCTCCCCACAATTTTGGTCACCAACTGTATATCCAGCTAAATAAAAATCCTATTTCCAGTCACAGGCCAGAAATAGATTTCAACTTTAAAAGACAGCTATGAAGCTGTGTTTAACATGTCTTGACGACAGAGTCTGTAGACGATGGGATGGTAGGCCTTCCTCACTCACTTTGCACAGCTGTGTTATGCTGACACCATTAAGAGCTTAGTGGGATGGTATTCTGGAAGCTTAAAGATGAAAATGTATTTCTATCTTTAAATACTGAAATGTCTCCTTCTCTCCCATATCCCACAGCATAGTTAACTAGTCTGCCAGAATGGAGCAAGGAAGGAATTATGTAAATAGTATTTGAATATAGTTAAGCGGACCTCAAGCCTACACTCTGGACATATTTGTCTCTGTGGAATGTGATAGCTTGGGGCTAGAATATGCACACTCAGGGGACCAGGAGATTGCAGCACCCTGTTCTCTTCTTTGAATTTCCAGGCAGAAGGTGAATGGCCTTGCCCGGCGCATGCTTCTACCATGACCACTAGAGCACCACTAAGCAACCAGGGAAGCTGTCACCCAATCTGTGAGATAAACCTCTCCTTCTGCTCGCTGATAGCAGGCATTCAGTGAAATCTGACTGACACGTGGTGGTAACAAGCATCCACCTCCCCTTGTTTCCTCAGCAGCAACACGATTTGAGCCTGTTGGTAGCTGTGGCCAACTCAACGGACTCTTAAAGAGAGAAGCAAGTTCTAGGTGCTTTCCAGAGGAAACGGTCCCCTACCTGAGCTCACGAGCCACTGCCCCGTCCCTACTCTCTAGGAAAGCCTGGAGTAAAATATAAACGGTGTGCGTTGCCCATAAGTACTGCGCCACTGAAGTTTTCTTTCATATTGCATGCGCATTCCTATCACATATGTACAGACACCTGATACATTATGAGTGCATTATATAGCATGTTATAGAATAATTTGATTATGTGGGACAGGGTTTTTAAAATGTCAGAAAATCATGGATCTAGGTGATATATATCCTGTGAGACTCACATTAAAGACCTGTATTTATGTGTGCTCTCTCTCTCTCTCTCTCTCTCGTGATAATCCAAGTTGAAGGCAAATAAATCCTGGTCTAATTGGAGTGACAGTTGCCCCCACACCCCTCTCCATCCTGCCTAGGCGACTTAGTTCATCTGAGTCAGTAACTTGAGAGGGGCCGGACAGCTGAGGAGCAGGTGCTAGCACGCTGTGATGTCATTAAGCTCAGCATCAAGTGACAATGGGCTTTTGATCTACTCCAAAGGCCACAAGATATGAAGCCCCACCCCGTCTTCTCATACCAGTTCTTTGTCACCACAACCCCTGGTGCTTAGATGTCTCATGTTTCCGTAGCTCTAATAAGGCAGCAGCGAGTTTCATTTCATATACAAAAGGGCACTCCAAACGTGCATCTATAAGGAGGATTTCTCCTTAGGCTATAATGACCTTCGTAGACACTGAACTCTTGCGTGTATAGTCTTTCAATACTCTCTAATAGTCTTTTGTTTGTTTGTTTGTTTGTTTTGGGTTTTGTTGTTGTTGTTGTTGTTGTTGTTGTTTTTCCGAGACAGGGTTTCTCTGCATAGCCCTGGCTGTCCTGGAACTCACTTTGTAGACCAGGCTGGCCTCGAACTCAGAAATCTGCCTGCCTCTGCCTCCCGAGTGCTGGGATTAAAGGCGTGCGCCACCACGTAAAGCAAAGAACCAAACAGGCCCTGGACCATCCAGCAGCAATTCAGCCCTAATAGATTATATGCAAATACCAATCAGCAAACTGACTCTTCTACTCCACATGAAAATCCCTGTGGAGCACAGAATGGATGATGCTGGAGAGGTGCAAAGGCAGAGGTAGACAGGAATGCAGGGTCTGCTGGGAAGATAAACTGGCTAGGCACCATTTGCCATTACACCAAGACATGTCAGAACACACAAGTGCCTCCTAGTCGGATCCCAGACAGAGGCAGGTTGATGGCAAAGCAGCAAGAACCAAGTTTTCTGACTGTTCTAAGGTAACCGGTGACCTGTGAACTGCACGCCTTCTATTCTGTGGAACAGAAGCAATGAAACTTTAGCCTGTTTCTTTTCCTTTTTTCTTTTTCTTGTTTTATTTATTTATTCTTCAATCTTTTTTTTTTACAGTCTAGTCATTATCCCCAACCCGATCTGCCCTTTGACTGTTTCTCATCCCATACCTCCTCCCCCATCTCTAAGAGGATATCCCCAGCCCTATACACACCCCTACCAGACCTCCCCACTCTCTGGGGCCTCCAGTCAGTCTCTTGAGGATTAGGTGCATCTTCTCTGAATGAATCCATACACCGCAGACATCTGCTGTATGTGTGTTGGGGGCCTCATATCAGCTGGTGTATGCTGCCTGGTTAGTGGCTTAGTGTCTGAGAGACCTCAGGGGTCCTGGTTAGTAAAGACTGCTGGCCTTCTTTAAGGTCACTCTCCTCCTCAGCTTCTTCCAGCTTTTCTCCAATTCAACCACAGGGGTCAGCAGCTTCTGTCCATTGGTTGGGTATAAGTATCTGCATCTGACTCTTTCAGCTGCTTGTTGGCCCTCTCTCAGAGAGCAGTCATGCTAGGATCTAGTCTGTAAGCACACTGTGGTATCAGTAATAGTGTCAGGCCTGGAGCCTCCCCTTGAGATTGCTCCCAATTTGGGCCTGTCACTGGACCTCCTTTCCCTCAGGCTCTTCTCCATTTTAGTCCCTGCAGTTCTTTCAGACAGGAACAATTCTGGGTCAGAGTTTTTGACTGTGGGATGGCAACCCTATCCATCCACTTGATGCCCTGAAATTCTACTGGAGGTAGACTCTGCAAGTTCCCTCTCCCTACTGTAGGGCATTTTATCTAAGGTCCCTCCCTTAGGGGCCTGAGAGTCTCTCACCTCCCAGGTCTCTGGTACATTCTACAGGGTTCCCCCAACTCCTAACTCCCAAGGTGGCCTGTTTCCATTCTTTCTGCTGGCCCTCAGGTCTTCAGTCCTGCCCCTCCCCCGCACTACTTGATCCTGTTTCCCCTTCCCCTCCCTGTCCATTCTCCCACCCAGGTCCCTCTCTCCCTCTGCCCCAGCAAGCCCCATTTCTTGACTGAAGGTCAAATATTGCTACTGAGAGGCCAATAGCATTTGTCTCTTTTTTTTTTAACTGTCAGGCTGAGTATAAGTTTCTCACTCTCACTGAGAGTAAGTTTCATTTGTCAAAAAGCAAGTAGTACTCATAACCCAGTCTCTCTCTGGCTCTTGAAGAAGAGTAAGCCATCCTGTTTTTAAGATTGGTTATAACCCAGCGCAGCTTCTCTGGTAACAGCCCCCCTCCAACAGAGCCCTTGACAAAGTACCTGGTATTGAGCAAGTCTTGTACATGAAGATTTCTGGTTGTCTTTTACAAGTAACTTGCTCACACCCTCCTCTAAGGTCTAGCCTGATAAATGTAACCCTCGTCCTTCATCAAGGAAACATCTTTTTCCAACAGAGACCATTACAGAAAAAAAAAATCAGCAACCTATCAAAACGCAGAGTTTTTGGAGCCCAAATCCCAATGGATACCTTTACAATCCAGTATCTAATGCTAAGGGAACATCTCAGCAGAGTGGGCAGAAAGATTTTAAGAGCCAGAGGACAAGAGTGTTTGCTGTGAGATCTATGTCCCAGTAATATCAGAAGATACAGCCGTAAAGTCTCACTAGTATGACAGCCCAAACAGGAGCTGAAGAAGGGCAGGATCAATAGATATGCCAAGTGGAGGGGGAAAGTCCACGAGGCTGCAAACCTATGCAGAGCACTGTAAGCACCCGAGGAAATCTGTGAGCGGGAGATATAGTCCTCCCACAGGAAGAGCACATCAAATGTCCATCTAGTACCAAACGGGCAGCCCCGAAAAAATTCACACAAGTAACACTATAGGGACAGAACAGGCCATATTTAGAAATACATATGTACCTATAAATTTGCATATGCATGCAGCAACAATTAGTGAGAAAAAGAGGCCATGAATTTGAAGGAGGGTGGGGAGGGGTAGCAGGGAGGTTTTGGAGGGAGAATGTTGCTATTAAATTATAGTCACAAAAATATTCATTTGGGGAGAGAGGGGGCTGGAGAGATGGCTCGAGTGGTTAAGAGCACTGACTGCTCTTCCAGAGAATTCTCAGCAATGACATGGTGACTCACAACCATCTGTAATGGGATCTGATGCCCTCTTCTGGGGTGTATCTAAAGACAGCAACAGCCACAGTGTACTCACATATATAAAATAAATAAAACTTTTAAAACATAAATCATTTTTTAAAAATGTAACTTAAAGCAACACAGGATTTATATCTCAAACCATGAAACTCTCACACGTGGTTATGTCCATCTGGTACACATAGCTATTATTTACAAGCTATGCAAATTACACACAATATTTTAAGGCTCAAAATCTTTGTGAAGCACCTTGTATTCTTGGGTCCTATTGTGTCCATTCTTTAAAAAATACTATGATGTAATCTGCTCAGGCTGTGTTTTGGATTGTTCTTCAAAAAACAACTTTAGCAGTATGGTGGTTTGAATATGCTTAGCCCATGAGAAGTGAGACCATTAGGAGGTGTGGCTTTGTTGGAATAGGTGTGCAAGTGTGTGTCACTGTGGGCAGATTGTGAGGGCTGCAGGTGCTCAAGTTCCTCCAGTGTGAAAGAGAGTCCCCTCCTGGCTATCTGAAGACCAAGGTGTAGAACTCTAGGCCCCTCCAGCACCAAGTCTGCCTGGACACTGCCATGCTTCCTACCATAATGATAATGGACTGAACCTCTGAAACTGCAAGCCAGCCCCAGTTAATTTTTTTCCTTTATAAGAATTGCCTTGGTCATGGTGTCTCTTCACAGTGATGAAACCCTATCTGAGACAAGCAGAGATAACACTATGGCTCAGTGTGTAAAGCACTTGGCATGCAAATGTGAGCACTAGAAAATTTGCATTCCCAGAAACCACCTAGAGTCAGGTACAGTAGCAGGCATGTAATCCCCATTGTGTCTATGGTGAGATGGAAGGCAAAGACAGGGGAATCTGGGAAGCCAAGTGCCTTAGACTTTTACTGCTGTGAACAGTCACCATGACACAAGTCTTATACGGACAACATTTCATTGGGGCTGGCTTACAGGTTCAGAGGTTCAGTTCATTATCATGAAGGCAGGAAAATGGTGGCATCCAGGCAGGCATGGTACAGCTGGAGCTGAGAGTTCTACATCTTCATCTGAAGGCTGTTAGCAGAATACTCGTTTCCAGGCAGCAAGGATGAGGGTCTTGAAGCCCATGCCCACAGTGACACACCTACTCCAACAAGACCACACACACTCCAACAAGGCCACACCTCCTACTAGTGCCACTCCTTGGGCAAAGCATATACAGACCATCACACAAGGGGATGCCAACTTGTCATACACCACGCTGGACAACAGAAGACCCTGCTTCAAAGAGACTAGAAGATGAAGAGCAACAGCCAAGGTGGTCCTCTGACCTTCACACACACGCTAAGGCACATGTGACTGACACACATATATGAACATCACACACATAATACACATGTCTATACTTCCACATCCTATAAAGACAAATGATTTTCACAATGAGTCATTTCAGACAACTCGCAAGCATGCTATACCCACTGAAATTATAACCCCAATGCCTACCTTCTAAAGCCTGAACATTTCTTTCTGAAAAAAATAAATTATCAGTAGGTGTCATGAAAACTACTACCAAGAACCAACATCAACAGGTTCTGTGTGAGTATTGTGTGGCTGGGAGAGGTAATAAGTCCTTTCATCAACTTTGAAATTATTTGTTCTTGATCATTAGGCTCACCATAGAAAACAGAACAGACATGTGTTTACAGAAATTGGAAATCAGGAAGAAAATTAGTTCCCTTTATACCTTGGATTTCCAAACACTTATGGCTGTAAGCTCTAATTTCTATATTTTGGAAGCCCTTACCCATCTTGATGAAAAGAATCTGAGAAACTGTTTCAGAGTCTGCAGCGCTACACTTCCAAAGAAAACATCAGAGAACAGGATTGGGAAAAGCATTAAATGTTTCATTAGGCAAGATGACTGGCTCTTCTGGGATGTATTTTTCAAAGCATTGGCCACTCAGAAAAGTACTTAAAGTAAAACCAAAATTAATAGGTCCCCCCCTTCCACAGTCAACTAGAACCCTCAGTTTAATCAAGATGATCTGACAGTGCCCTGTTTTCAGAGAAAGGACGTTGCTGGGACTGTGAAATGAACTTAAATATTTTATGAGACTGTGGGTCGGTTGTTGTATACAGGCCCTCTCAGGGTGCAGAGGAACTGAGGAGCAGGGTCCTGGATCGACAGCGGCGAGTATGGTAGGTATAAATGACCCAAGACAGCTCATTCATTGAAATGGCAGGGTCAGCTTTATACGACTTC
Organism: Mus minutoides; assembly: GCA_902729485.2. Lineage (NCBI taxonomy): Eukaryota > Metazoa > Chordata > Mammalia > Rodentia > Muridae > Mus > Mus minutoides. The sequence goes on along the minus strand of CACVCL010019185.1, from coordinate 68,317 downwards.
AGTCAGGGAGGAGAGGGAGAAAAAAACGCACCTAATTTGAGTATGTGGACCTGATAGAAGACAGGCAAATGTCAATGTCACACTAATTCAAACACCCAAGTGGGCGGGGCAGGGGGGGAAGGAGAGGCAGGAGGAGGCGGGGACTTTCCAAGCAAATCAGATTGGCAGACTGCCAGTCAAGTGGTGTCTGAGACTCCAGTTCTCAAGCAAAGGAAACAGAAGCCTAACTGGCTTTATCTATTGCTTAGTGACCTTTGTCTCTATCGGGTTGAGTAGACCCAAGTGGAGATGTGGTAAGGAGTGGCCCCACTCCTGATGGGCTTTCAGAGAGCTGGTCTAGGACCTGGACAATGCTCTTTCATCACTCATCTGGCTTGGGGACCCACATGAAACTAATCTGTAAGTGTACTTTCTAGAAGTCAGTACAGATGTTGGAAATTTGGTGTGGTGAACTGGAAGTCGGTACAGATGTTGGAAATTTGGTGTGGTGAACTGGAAGTCGCTGTAGTGACTGTGTTATGGTTTGGTTGTCTTTTGTGGTGTGGAGGTCAGGGCAAGCCAGGAAGTGGGACCCAGTGAGAGGTGATGAGTTCACATGGGCACCACTCTAAAGAACAATTAGTAGCAATCTCTCATCACAGAAGAGTAGGCAGAATAAGGATGCCGGTGACCCCTGACCAAATAGTTGTGACCCCTGCATGGGGTAATTTTTCTTTCTGCTTATCTATCACCCAGAGCCCTGACCACATGCAGGCACTGTGTCTTTTGAACTTTACACCCACCAACATAGTGATTAAACTTAATTTCTTACCTATTTCCTTTTTTTTTTTACTCTTTGTGACTTTTGTATGTATGGTATCTCTGTCTCTCTCTGTCTCTGTCTGTCTGTCTGTCTGTCTCTCTCTCTCTCTCTCTCGCTCACTCGCTCGCTCGCTGTGTTTGTGTGTGTGTATGTCTGCACATGCATAAGTAAATACATTTGGGGGTGTGTGACAGTCTCTTTTGTATATCTGATATAAGTGTCATCTCAGAAGCTTCCTGCTGAATGAGCTCACCCTTTCTAGCTCTCTCTGAACTCTGACTGGCTGGTTCTACTCAGCTATTTTGGTCCAAACTTCTCCCCAAGCTGACTGATTCCATCTGGTTTCTCTCAGCTTCTCGCTTAATTGCTCTGCTTGGCCTCAAACTAACTCTAGCACTCTGCTCTAATCATCCGGCTACTTCTCACTCCCTGGCTCGTTGTGTTTTGATCTGTGTCTACTCTGTCCTCTCTGCAACCTGTTTATAAAACTGCCCTGATGGGGGGGGGGCGGGGGGGGGGAGAACTGCCTCCCCTCTCTGTGCCTGGTCTGTTTCCTTCCTGTCTGTTCTCTTGAGAGAATTGGGAGAGTTGGGCGGATCCTGACTCTGACTCATTCTGTCAAATCTGTCTCTGATTGGTTACTTTGTCGGCCCCTCAATTAAAAGTCACTTTCCAATATGGCTGCTTCCTTCTACCCACTCACTACACCTATGCTGTCTCCCCAGAAGACCTGGGACTCATCATTTAGGCTACGATGGCTGTCTCCACAAACTCTGTGATTTCGAGTGTGTGCAACTGTGCCAGCTTTGTTACACCGGTGCTGAGGATGAGCCTTGGGTCCTCACGCTCATGTGGCACCCACTTTACTGACTGAGCTTTCTCCCCAGTTTTAAGTTTGTTTTTGTTTTGTTTTAAATAGCAACATAAAAGTGGCTAATACCCTGGAAAAAAAAAAATGAGGCGGTTTAGTGAACTGTGTTGTGATGTAGTCCACGTCAACATGCATTCCTTTTCAAACAGTTTTCAGATTAATCAAATTTTGCTTAGAAAAAAAAAAATCAATCAAAGCTTCCCCTTAGTGAAGGTTTTCCACTAAGAGGCCCTTTCTTTCTCTCTTCTGGAGCTGCAGCAGGCAAAACAAACATTGTCACTCTTAACCATTAATTTCTCTATGAAATCCCAAATTATTTCGTCCATGCCTGCAGGGCTCAACTCTCAGCATGAGGCCACCATTATGTACCCACCACTGTTAACCTCAAGCTGACGAATCAAAGAGTTCAGCGATGCCCTTTACAACCAACACTAAACCAATACTAACAGACATGCATGCGTCACTGTTGCTTTTATAACAAAATCCCAAACTTGGATTTTACCAATGAAGACTCAGGAGCCAGGTGCTGGGGTGAAAGCCTGCTAGCCCAAAAAAGGCAGAAGTGTGCCCAGCTGACCTTCCAACTCCACCTGTGTCTCAGAAGGAAAAGACTTCTGCTCCTTCTTAATGTCTTAAATACTCTTCAACTCAAAGACCCTTCTTCCTCTTTCCTGGCTTTTCTTATGTTCACTCCCTGTCAAATGCCTACTTGCTCTTCCTCTTGACCTATTATTGTTGACTTTATTGAGCTCTTGTTTACAAAAAGCTCTCAGGTTAAAGGTGTGTGCTAGCACTGAGCCACACCACAAGGTTTTTCCAGTTCACCATCTCGGGGTTCACAATTCGATCAAATATCCTGCAGCAGGTCACCATTAAAAATCAAATACCTACAACGATGGATAAACATAAAACGAATTCTGCTTCCTAGCTCTGCCTTAAAGTGGAAACTGATGGTTTCTTTGGAAAGTCGGTTGTGTCAGATGGTGCCCTGCTAAGGCAGAGACGTGAAGGAATATTTCACTGAAGCGGACGCAGGCGAGAAGATGTTTTGCTAAAGCAAACACATGAAAGGACACGTGAAGGAATATAAATCAGACCTCACAGACTCGGGGAACTCGAGCATTGGTTTGTTCTGCCCGGCATCAATATTCTTTGCTAAGGACATGCGCGTATTGGTTTGCTTTACATTTGCCTCATTGAGCTCCTCTTGTAGTGACTCCGTAGCAAGAAATGCACCGAAAAGACAACTTCTGCCAGTATTCTTGCTGCTTCTGAGGACTCGGGTCAATTGGCAGAGTGATGTCAGCTGATACAGACTCGAGTGGGGTTTTGCTAAGACGAACTCACGTGGTACTTTGCTGAGGTAAAACCGGTGAAGGACACGTGATGTTTGGAGGGAGTATAAATAGGACTCAACAGATGAGGTTGGGGAAAGGGGAGGGCAGGGTTGGCTTGCGTAGTGAGCTTTGCAAGGCTTCTTTGGTCTTGATGGTCTTCACTTCACTGAGAGAGGCACAGCACAGAACTTCTCCTGGCTCCCCTGCTGGTCCCGGGGTGGTCACTCGTCCTGACTTGTGCCAATTCAGCTGAGGCCTGGGCTCTTTCTACTGGATGGTGTCACAACTGCTGATCTATGTTTGCTTTCCAGACAGTGCTGAACTGGACTGCTGATATATATATATCCTTATGAGGCAGATTGGATTGGATTTGCTTGGATTTGCTCCAAAGAACTATTTCTAAGAGGTCCACTTTCCCCATATCCTAATAACCTTTCTTTTCCACTACCTCTGGTGGGTGGTAGGCTAGAAGGAAAGCAGGTTAAAGCATTTAAGAACCCTTATTAAAAGTAGGTTTTGAAAAATCTAAGCTGGGCAGTGGTGGTGCACGACTTTAATCCCAGCACTTGGGAGGCAGAGCCAGGCAGATTTCTGAGTTTGAGGCCAGCCTGGTTTACAGAGTGAATTCCAGGGTAGCCAGGGATACACAGAGAAACCCTGTCTTGAAAAACCAAAGAGAGAGAGAGAGAGAGAGAGAGAGAGAGAGAGAGAGAGAGAGAGAGAGAGAGAGAGAGAGAGAGAGAGAGAGAGAGAGAGAGAGAGCTAAGACTATACACCTGATCTCTGATGGGAGCTATGTCAAACAACACTGTGAGCTAGCCCAGATTCAGTGATGTAACTGCCCTTGACAAGGTGCTCAGAGAACAAGACCTGGTGGGTACTGACACTCCTTGTGCAGAATTTCAGGGCCAAGGCAAGTTTCTGACAAATGTGTCTGCCATCGTACTTGTGATCTACTGATCTACGGAATGGGAAAAGCCAGGCTCTGTCCCTGGCCCACTAGGAAGAGGCAAGAAGAGGGATGCCACTTGATGCCAATTCAGACCAATGTTTTCAGATATTATTAATTACTCATACATCCATATTAGTTTAAATAATTTAGCACATATGCTCATATATATAGTAATTTATGTAAAAATCACACGTGTATTATACTAAGAAAGTAGTATATATACAAAAAGAAATTTTCAAAATGAGAAAACAAAATGTCTTGTGTTTTCTTGCCAAACATTAATAATTTTCCTTGGCAGTTCCTCCAGTGTCCCACCCCAAGATTTAATTCACGGCTGCTCTAAGTTTAACAGGTACAGGCTAAGCTGGGTTTGCTTTGAAGTTCCCAGGTCCCGTGATAGATGGCTGTTTTAGCTGTTCCATTAGTCTAATGAAGCACACAACATAGGCTGTTTATGAACTATGGAGATATTTGTTTAGCTCATGGCTCTGGGAGTTCCATACAAGATGGAGCAGCCTGGGATTCTGATGTGAGCAGATTAGCATGGCAGGAACGCATGCTGGAGCAGGGAGATGTGTCTCCTGTCAGAAAGACAAGAAAGACTACGAAAGGGAAGGAAGGAGGAAGGAAGGGAGAATAACGAGACAGGAAGGGAGGAAAGGAGGAGAGGAGAGAGATTGAAAGTCCTCAGTGTTCCTCAAAAACATATCCCCCAAAGACCCATTTCTAAAAGGTCCTAGCCCTTCCTAGGGCTTCTGACATTCAGGGGACCAAGGCTTTTCATAGCTTTCCATAGAGAACTCTCATCCAAACCTGGCAGCAAGTATCTTAATGTAGTTAGTTTTTAGAAACAAGATCAAGAAACTTTTGAGAAACGATTGCTACGATATTCCACATCTGGAGACACTGTATTCAGTTGTGAACAAGAATTTCCCAGGTATCTCTAAGCTATTTGTCAAACTGTGAAATGGAATTAAACCCAGTTTGAGAGAGAGCAATAAAACAGATTTAGGTTCTGCAATATAAATTTGAATATATATTTATCTATTTAGCAAAAAAACAGAACAAAAAAAAAACACAAAGGTTAAATGGTATGGGTAGAGATGAATCTAATACATAGAATTTCCTGATTATTTTAAAAATTATCCTTGTTAACTACAAGGAGCAGTGAATGGACACTGCATAGACTCTGGGCTATTCTCCATCACTATATCTTCATAGTACATCCACCCGGGTGTTTCCTAAGACAGAAGCAACAAAGACACACTTCTACTAAAGCCATAAAAATAGCAGTTGTGTTAGCTGAACATTTAAGGCAAATCATACAGGGAAGATGATTTTAAAGTTTAAATGTTTTATTTATAAATCATGTAGTGGTTCTTTTAAAGGTTAATTAAAATTTATACAGAAAAAAAATTCAGTCAAAGAATCTTTCATTTCAGCCGGGCGTGGTGGCGCACGCCTTTAATCCCAGCACTCGGGAGGCAGAGGCAGGCGGATTTCTGAGTTCGAGGCCAGCCTGGTCTACAAAGTGAGTTCCAGGACAGCCAGGGCTACACAGAGAAACCCTGACTCAAAAAAACAAAACAAAACAAAACAAAATCTTCCATTTCCCTTGGAGGCTTTTTCTTTTCTTTTTGAGAAGAGCCTGGCGAGGTCTGGGCTTCTTCCAGTTTCCTCTTCCCCAGCTCCTAGCTAAGCTCCACTTTGCTAGCTGCACACATCTTTGAAAGCCCCCATTCACTCATTTATCAAGAGTATTTAGGTGCATCCTCACAGTCAGTCACTTCCCACTCACATTGTAGCATTTTAACATCACTCCAAATGATAATAATAATGATAAATAATGCATAGCTGTGTAACACTGAAATCCATACTCCTCTTCTGTCTTATGAATTACACTGAATCAAGTGGGGTCTTCAAAACGCTGATACAGGTCTTAGCACAGCATCAATGAGAAGCAGACAGTCACAAATGACTGATAATGTGAGTTTACAGATACCAAGCAGTCTGAAGGTGTTCATTACTATACGCTAGGATAATTTACTTGGATTGGCTCTTAAATGTCTTAAATACAGTTTGGAGTTTTTTTGTTTTGTTTTGAAACAGGGTTTCTCTGTGTAGCCCTGGCTATCCTGGAACTTTCTCCTGTAGATGAGGCTGGCCTTGAACTCAGAGATTTTCCTGAACCTGCCTTCCCAGTGCTGGGATTAAAGGTGTTTTCAGTTTGGAGTTTTTTAAGAAAAAGACTTTGGGAAGTATTATGGGAAGAAGATGAATGAACTACAATATTCTACTCCAATGTAAAATATTAAAACCATGCACAAAGTGTACTACAGCCGAACAATCCATTCAAGTATGAATCCCCCAATTGACTAATCCACTGCAGAAGTCAGAGATCTATTGACCAAAGCACTTCCGAATACCCCGTTCATGTGTCAGTCAAGCTTGGAACACAGAACCTTCCAAAATCAGTTCAGATTTAAGCAGGACAACCCAGAATAATCATTTAAAAATATGTAAATTTAGGTTGCCTCCCAGGCCAATAAAATATATATGTGCAGGTTACCTCCAAGACCTTGGGGCTGGACATACAGTTAATGAGTGCTGGCCTCTCCTGAACAAATCTCAGGGTGTGGTCTCTTAATATGTGGGCTGAAGATGCAGGGAACCTTTCTCGGTATTTATAATGAGGGGACAAAAGGCACTAAGAATTGCAATCTTGCTTTTTCTTAATTTTCTTGCTCACCTTGGGCTATTTTACCTTTTCTCTGAATCTAATCATAGAATTTCATTTCTGATGATCTTTTCGAATATCCAGGGTAACTCAAAATGTGCTAGAGTAGCTACTGGGTTTTGTGCAGATATAGGCATCATGTCAGCCACACCTTAACTCATTTATTAAAGAAACAGAACGGAACGGTGACATCCCGGAGAATTCACTACACCTTATCGTTAATTCATTAATCAACACGTTGGGAAATGTCATTAATCAAGCACCCTAATTACAAATCCACATAATTGCACTTGATGGTACTTCTTTGTCGGCAACATCATCCCTTATAAATCTCCTGCAAAGAAAAGGAACATATCAGAGCACTTTCTAAAAATCTAAAATTAGGCTTCTCTGGAAGGATGTTTTTTAGTAAATCCTTCCTTCTGATCACTTCCCCTCTTGAGTGCTCAGGAAAGCCTCTACTGCTCGCCCTAGAGACTTGCTCTTCTCGGTCTAGTCCTCACGTTGCGCTCTCGGTCTCACGGTGTGTGGCAACTTGGTTTTTCCCTACTTGGAAGATATCTTTTTCTAGCTCTCGATTTTTAAGCATCTTTTCGGTTCTTTCCGAATTCTCAAAGATTATCAAGAGCTACTTACTCATCACTAATATCTATCGATAGATCAAACTGCTGGTATTTGAGGTACTGATTACGCAGACCTTGGGATAAGTTGGAGATGGACACAGTTTACCATTTTATGCCTCTCATCTCCCATTTCTTCTCCGTGATATTGTAAGACCCTGACCCTCGGCCAGTGGTACTTACTTCTAGATGCCCCCAAGACACCAAGACACAGATCAATGCAAAAGCAAGAGGTTTATTTTCTGGTTTGTTTGTTTATTTATTTATTTATTTATTTATTTATTTATTTATTTATTGGTTTTTTGAGACTAAAACCAATGTGTAGCCCTGGCTGTCCTGGAACTTTGTAGACCAGGCTGGCCTCGAACTCAGAAATCCACCTGCCTCTGCCTCCCGAGTGCTGGGATTAAAGGCATGTGCCACCACTCCCGGCTTTCTGGTTTATTTGGGGGTTGACCTTCAATTAGTCCCTGAAGGCGAGTGACTAGAAGGTCCCCCCTCTTGCCCCCCAACGACTATTACAAGCAGGTTTTTTTTGTTTTTTTTTTTTTTACTTTTTAGGAGCACAGGTTACATCAGCAAGGTTACAGTTCAAACTTATTGGCTAAGCATGTTGACCTTTAAATCTATTGACTAGCAAGCATGATGTGCATTTGAACTCTTCCTCCCCACCCCCTGCCAAGGCAGGGTTTCTCTGTATAGCCCTGGCTGTCCTGGAACTCACTCTGTAGACCAGGCTGGCCCCGAACTCAGAAGTCTGCCTGGCTATGCCTCCCAAGTGCTGGGATTAAAGGGGTGCACTGCCACCACCTGGCTCCACATTTGAACTCCATCTGGCGCTTTCCAGAGGGTCAGGTGACTATCAGTCAGTACATTCTGAGAATTTATCACTCAAGAATGATCCAGTGGGTGGAGACTGGAACTTGGCCTAGCTTTAACTCCAGGTGGGAAAGGGAAGCTGTATGGAGGGTATAGGACTGGAAAACCCCTCAGGGTCCCTCAATATTTTTCTCTTTCCGGGTTGACCATTAACTTCCAAAGAAAAGAGGAAGTGACTTGCTTCAGAAGCAGGTTGAGTTAGACAAATGTGTGAGTCAATTTTGCTGTAGCCAATGCTGGTCTGCCACTTGCTCCTTCTATACCACTGACAATTTCTTCCTTAGTTCATAGGTCAAAGTGGTTTAAAAAAATGTTTTGGGGATTTTTAAATTTTTAATTGATGTATGTGTTGGTGTGAGGATATGTGCCAGGGTGTAGTGCTTACTGAGGCCAGAAAGGGGTGCCAGATATCCTGGAGCTGACCGGACCTAAGGGCTGGGGTATAAACTCAGGGTCTTTGCAAGAACACCATCTTTTAAGTGTAGAGACATTTGTCCACACTCCTGAGCCCCCCCCCCTTTTTTTGATGTGGTCATTTCCCCAAGCATCTGTGCGCTCTTAGCATCTCTTCCCATGTCCCTTTTGATCTCTCCAAAGTATTTACATCATCAGCGTTACTATGGAGAAGATTTTCCTGTGTATTGTTTTGTTCTTCTCCATAGACTCAGTCAATAATTCCTCAATGATTCATATCTATGGCTTTATTGTTCTTGCTTTCCTCCATGTCATTGCTGATGTAAATTGAGCAAATGCTTTTTGCAAACAGAGTAAATATTTTAGATATTGAGGCTGTATGGGCTTTATTGCTCGGTGGTTCTCAATCTGTGGGTCTCGACTCCCACAGAGGTTGTATATCAGATATTTATGATCTATAACAGTAGCACAATTACAGTTATGAGGAGCAATGAAAATTTTTTTTTTATGGTTGGGTGTCACTACAACATGGGGAACCGTATTAAAGGGTCATAGCATTAGCAAGGTTGAGACCCACAATGTAATCTCTCAACTCTGCGATTGTAGCACTGCTCTGCAGTGGTGGCGCTCACCTTCAGTCAGCACTCAGGAGGCAGAGTCAGGCAGATTTCTGAGTTCGAGGCCAAGCTAAACTACACAAGGCTACAAAGAGAAACCCTCTGTGACACAGAGAAACTCCGTGTCAAAACAAACAAACAAACCCTCAAATTTAAAATATAAAGGTACTCCTGGCTGCGGGGTTTCATGAAAGCTGGGTTTAATTCCCATGCAACCTATTACTTGCTAACAGTGCTATATAAGAAAGAAAACAGACTCTATATCATAATCAATCAGGAAAAAAAAAGTGTTATTTTTACTTAGGAAACTTTGAAGCGATTTTACACAACTGTTTTGAGATTGAGCATTTCCTTCCTATCTCTGCATCAGAAAGCCGCCTACAGGGTCCTTAGGACATTCCTGAGAGTCACCCTTGATAAAGCTTTGTACCCTCAGAGCTCACAGCAGTCCTCCAGTCTTGGGGCAGCACTCTTTAAGGCTGGCCTCCAAACCACGCCCATCCTCCCCACATGACTGTACCCTGCGTTAGGAGAAGATGCCTATTTTTTTCAAAGCATCTGTGATGGTCTCTTTCCCGCCAGCAGCTCTCCTTGCTCTGGCCATGGTGGAAATTGGAAATATTTTTTCCTGGGAGGTTTCAGACAAGCAGGATTTCTGGTGGCCTGCCCTGATACTGTAGAGTTCTTGAGAAGAGGCCCTGAATTTCCTCCACGGAACTATCTTCTATTTTTAGGGCACATCATTGACTGTCTATTGTGAATTTGGAAACAAAATCAAATAATGATAAAAACGTAGATGTAGACTATAAGATGAGCACACTGCTATTGTAATTAGATTGTTTTTCCTTTTCCACTTGGGTATTGTTTTCTTGCTCTATTTCTTCATTTCCTTTTTTTTTTTTTTTTTAAATTGAGACAGGGTTTTAAAAAAAATCAAAAAACAAAACAAAACAAAACAAAACAAAAAACCACCCTGTGTAGCCCTAGGTGTTCTGGAACTTGCTCTGCAGACCAAGCTGGCCTTGAACTCAAAGAGATCTGCATGCCTCTGCCTCTCATGCACTGGATTAAAGGCGTGCGCCACCACTGCAGTGGATTAGTCTATTGGGGGATTCATACTTGAATGGATTGTTCGGCTGTGGTACACTTTGTGCATGGTTGAAAGAAAGAGGTCCCCAGGGAGATGTCCTCGAAGGGTCTCTTCTATCAAATGCATTTCTCTCTGCTTTCTGAACCAACCAAGACCTGTCCAGGGATTCCGTCTTAACACAAGGCCATTGCTACACGGCTGACGAATCAGGACTGAACCCTTGAAAGCTGAGAACTAAATAAACTCTTGCTCCTTTTAGCTGCTTCTTTCCGGGTACCAGACACAATGGCAAACAGTAGGTAACATACAACTGAACCAGGAACTTCCAAATCCATTCAGAAATGCTTGCAGGGTGCTGACTCTAAACCTACGGAGGAGGTTGAGAAGTGGGACAAGTGGTGCGCAGCCCAGGCACGGAAATGTTTAGAGGAATCTAAGGACAGGAAGAGCAGTGGACCTGAGATGTGGCAATGAGAAATTTCAATTTCAGTTCATGGCTAACAGACAGAGAATTAGGACATAAAAAAAAAAAAGTTAGCCCCGTGGGCCTGGTGTTTATTCTTATCAGCCAAAGCAAAAAGAATGCTTAGTGAATTGTATTGTATCCACAGGGTCATTCTGTGAAACAGATATTGTTGTGGTTTATTATTATTATTACCAACTGTAGCAAAACACATTAAGGCATGTTGAGGTTAAGTAACTTGCCTAACTCACCCGGCTTGTTGAGGATTATTAACTACCACACAAACAGTGGAAGGACAGGGAGGACCACCAAACCCAGATTTCACTTGCCAGCAAGCTTCAAATTAAAAAGAAAAATGAAGTCAGAATAATGTAGCTGAGGATAGAGAGGGGGCTCTGTAGTAAGGGTCTTGTTCAGCTCATCTGAGCATCAAATCGTCCTGGGTTGGGTTCCCAGTATCTACATCAGGCTGCTCGCAACCACCTGTAATTCCAGCTAGAGAAGATCTGATACCCTCTTCTGGCCTCCACAGGCACCTACCTGAGCGCTCTCTTTCTGTCTGTCTGTCTGTCTGTCTGTCTGTCTGTCTCTCTCTCTCTCTCTCTCTCTCTCTCTCTCTCTCTGTCTCTGTCTCTGTCTCTCTCTCTCTCTCTCTCTCTCACACACACACACACAAACGCACATAAAACCAAATAGACAAATTTTCAAAAATAATGTATATGACCAAGGAAATATAAATCTTAAATGTTTCCCAATCTTTCCTATATTAAAAATTGTAATGTTTGTAAATCTATGGCATGTGGGGAGCCTTTGCTAATAGAGAGGTAGACTTACTCTTTTGGAAAAAAATTAATTGAGGTTTCTAATAACAAAATAATTATAAAGCACTTCCCTTGTAACAAGTGTTTTACAACTCTCTCCTTTAAGCCTCAAATAGTTCTACAAAGTGAATACAATTAATATTATTCTCATTTAGCAAGATTTTGAATGCAGATTTAATGTGATTTAGAGGAGGGATTTTGTATCAACCTGCACTATAGCATGCTATAGGAAACTTAAGGTGACCACAGGAGCCAAGCTATGCCACATTGGAGTGGCTGAGAATATGGATAGAACACAGACAGGAAAATAACTCTATGTTCAAGTACTCGATAATATGTACGTGTGTGTGTGTGTGTGTGTGTGTGTGTGTGTGTGTGTGTATGAAGCATTTAACAGGACAGCAATGATATGTTCACTTTAAAGATGGTTTCTCTGTATTAGGGCTCAAACTCATGGCCTGTGCGTATGATTAGGCAAGAACTCTACTTCTTAGCTACACCTTCAGTTCTAGCAATGACTTAGTCATAAGTCTTAGATCAAAGACTCTCTCCTGGGAGAAGACCATACATAAAAGAAAATCAAAGACACTGTGACATTCATAGCCTAAATAATTACGTTTTCGAATGTCGTGTTTTTATTTTCTCTAATGTCCAATAAGCAATATAGTTTTAAAGTATAGGTGTTGCTGAGTTTTGACATCTGTATACACATGTGCAATCACTACTAAATTAAAGTATAAACATGGGGCTGGTGAGATGGCTCAGTGGGTAAGAGCACCGACTGCTCTTCCAAACGTCATGAGTTCAAATCCCAGCTTCCATATGGTGGCTCACAACCATCCATAACGAGATCTGACTCCTCCTTCTGGAGTGTCTGAAGACAGCTACAGTGTGCTTACATATAATAAATAAATCTTTTTTTAAAAAAAGTATAAATATGTCTATCATTCCCAGCTATCCTGGAGCTTCTTTTTTTTTTCCCTTGTTCCGGTCAACCCTGCTCGCTCTGGTTGACCCTGCTCTCTCCGGCCAGCTCCGCTCACTCTGGCAGGCCCCACTCGTTCCAGACAGCCCCACTGGCTTCGATCGGTTTCTCCTGTCCAAGGATTCTTCTTCTTCTTCTTCTTCTTCTTCTTCTTCTTCTTCTTCTTCTTCTTCTTCTTCTTCTTCTTCTTCTTCTTCTTCTTCTTCTTCTTCTTTGGTTTTTTTGAGACAGGGTTTCTCTGTATAGCCCTGGCTGTCCTGGAACTCGCTTTGTAGACCAGGCTGGCTTCGAACTCAGAAATCTGCCTGCCTCTGCCTCCCGAGTGCTGGGATTAAAGGTGTGCACCATAATAGTTAGGCTCTCTCTCCACTGAGCTCAGCCCCTGAGCTATTCTGTGTTGCTACAGATTAGGGTGAGGTTTCTACAATTATCTACAATCAGTGAGTAGATTCGTAAATTATTGCTGTCTTAGTCAGGGTTTGTATTCCTGCATAAAATATCATGACCAAGAAGCAAGTTGGGGAGGAAAGGGTTTATTCAGCTTACACTTCCACATTGCTGTTTGTCAACAAAGGAAGTCAGGACAGGAACTCACACAGGGTAGGACCCTGAAGGCAGGAGCTAATGCAGAAGCCATGGAGTAATGCTGCTAACTGTCTTGCTTCCCCTGGCTTGCTCAGCTTGCTTTCTTATAGAACCCAGTACTACCAGCCCAGGGATGACAGCACTCACAATAGGCCCTCCCACCTTTGACCACTAAGTGAGAAAATGCCTTACAGCTGGATCTCACAGAGGCATTTCCTCAAGGGAGGCTCCTTTCTCTATGATAACTCCAGCTTGTGTCAAGTTGACACACAAAATCAGCCAGTACGATTGCTTTCTGCCTTTCTCCAGATGCTCACTAATTATTCTGAGATTCACCCACTGTGGTGTGTCCTACCCACGGCTCATCCCTCTTCATTGCAGCAAAGTCTCCATTGCATGATATAATTTATTTATTTGTTACTCTCTTGGTGGACATTTTGGATTCTTTCCAACTTGGGACTGTTATTAATAGATGATTTTTAAAAGATGTATCTATTTATTTCATGTATATGAGTACACTGTAACTGTACATATAGTTGGTTGTGAGTCTTCATGTGATTGTTGGGAATTGAATTTTTAGGACCTCTGCTCACTCCAGTCTCACTCCGGTCAGCCCTGCTCGCTCAGTCCCTGCTTGCTCCAGTCCAAAGATTTATTTTTTTATTATACACAAGTACACCGTAGCTGACTTCAGATACACCAGAAGAGGGAATCAGATCTCATTATGGGTGGTTGTGAGCCACCACGTGGTTGTGGGATTTGAACTCAGGACCTTGGGAAGAGTATTCAGTGCTCTTACCTGCTGAGACATCTCACCAGCCTCGGTATGCTCAACTTTTAAGTTTAGCTATTCTTTTTTTTTTTTTTTTTTTTTTTTTTTTTTTTTTTTTTTTTTTTTTTTTTTTTTTTTTTTTTTTTTTTTTTTTTTTTTTGGTTTTTTTTCGAGACAGGGTTTCTCTGTATAGCCCTGGCTGTCCTGGAACTCACTTTGTAGACCAGGCTGGCCTCGAACTCAGAAATCTGCCTGCCTCTGCCTCCCAAGTGCTGGGATTAAAGGCGTGTGCCACCACGCCCGGCTCAAGTTTAGCTATTCTAATAAGTATATATTAGCATCTCATAGGTAATTATTTCCTTCCTGTAGCTTCTTTTTTGGTGCATCTAGCCAAACATATTTTGTATCTTAAAATAAACAAACAAACAAACAAATAAATAAATAAATGCTGATTGCATGCTATGAATTCTAGTCCCTTTTCAAATGTGTTTTGCAGGTATTTTCCCTGCAAACTGTCTTGCTGCTAACTGTTTTAGAGCTGGATTAAGCACACCTTTAATCCCAGCACTTGGGAGGCAGAGGCAGGCAAATTTCTGAGTTCAAGGCCAGTCTGATCTACAGAGTGAGTTCCAGGACAGCCACACAGAGAAACCCTGTCTCAAAAATCCAAAAACCAAAAACCAAAAACCAAAAATAATAATAATAATAATAATAATAATAATAATAATAATAAGTGATAAAAAGTAATAGTCGAATCAATAAATATTTTTCTTCTGCACTAATTCTAGATAGTGGTATGGCTTAAGATTGAAACTAAGTAGGACCACAACCAAACAATGTGGAGCTGACACATGTTTATGACTCCCCCGAAGTACAAGGAGTGGTAACTCAGAGTGTTTTCTTTAGGACATATGGTAAAGGAAAGTGTCTGTTTTCCAAACTCACATATATAAACGGTTGCTGGCTAGTTTTATATCAACTTGACACAACTCATGTGAGAAGAGGAAACCTCAAACCCCCTCCACCTGATGGGCCTGTGGACAAGCTAATGGTACATTCTCTTAATTAGTGATAGATATGGGAGGTCCCAGCCACTAGGGGAGGTGCCACCCCTGGACTGTGGTCCTGTGGCTGTCTGAGAAATCCACAAGGAACGCAGCACCCCTCCATTGTGTCAGTGTCAGTCCACATGGCCTCTGTGTCAGCCCCGCCTTCAGCTTCCTTCCCCACTCCAGTTCCTGTCCTACTTCATTTCCTGCCCTGACTTCCCTCCATAATGGAAGTTATGAGCTTTCTTGCTTCTTCCTTCCTTCCTTCCTTCCTTCCTTCCTTCCTTCCTTCCTTCCTTCCTTCCTTCCTTCCATTCTTCCTTCCATTCTTCCTTCCTTCCTTCCTAGCTCTCTCTCTTTTTTTCTTTCTTTCTTTCTTTCTTTCTTTCTTTCTTTCTTTCTTTCTTTCTTTCTTTCTTTCTTCACTATAGACGAAGTCACACAAACAGGAGTGTGAGGTGGCCTCATTGTGTCTCCTGTCAGAAAGCAGAAGGGGGGACACTCAATTTCTTTATTATTCCTTTACATTTACTTTCATTAAGTTACTATTTTCCAGCCTCATTTGGTTTAAGTTTAAAAATTCCCTATCTGCAGGTTCATGACTTTTCTTTAAGTACCCCTTAACACTTTTTCTCAAAAAGTCAAAACTCGTATTTGGTAGTAAGAATAACGTGTGTGTGTATGTGTGTGTGTGTGTGTGTGTGTGTGTGTGTGTGTGTGTGTGTGTATTAAGATTTATACATTGTATTTCTATGAGTACACTGTAGTTGTCTTCAGACACACCAGAAGAGGGCATCAGATCCCATTACGGATGGTTGTGAGCCACCATGTGGTTGTTGGGATTTGAACTCAGGAGCAGTCAGTGCTCTTATCCACTGAGCTGTTTCTCCAGGCAGAAGAATATATTTTTAAACAACAGGATGGGGCATCATCCACACAGTATCTATAGTTGAAGAAAACCCTCATATTTGCTGGATTCTAGCAGATCTTCTGTGTCCTTGTGTCCAGAGCAATGACAAGCCGGACACTTATACAATCCTGATTGTATTTGCCCTAAACAACCTAGAAGAACTCTCTTAGTAATTCATAACAGGAATCTATGATGTTTCCTTTATTGCTAATACTGACATAAAAGTCACACGCAAAGTTGGAATGATAGGTATTCTGAGGGAGTGCCTCAAGGACATAAATAACCTCTGTAGTTTTCACTAATATGCTGCAAATGTATTTCTACGTCTATGAGAATAATTCCTTCAGAGAATAGCAATTACATTTGATTTAGAGGACCACTAAAAATTAACCAAGAGCTTCTAGCAGTTGTTTGGTAGAGAATAGATCATAGGAAAAACTAGCTGTTGGGTTGTTTTCCATCCATTTGAAATAAATCTCGATGTTAGTCTTAAATGCCTTTGCTTCTTTTGACATCGAGGGTGAATTCACTATTGATAAATGATCCATAACAGGAAGCATCTGTGTCTATGTGAGTGTGACGCTGTCTGCACCCAAACACAAATCAAAATTGCCCTTTTCTTCCTCTCCTAACCCATCTGCTTTTGCAATCAGAGAGACATCCTCTTATCTAGGAAATTAATAACTACTTTAATAAATAGAGCTCTCTTTTCTTTAACTCAATTCACAACAAATGTAGGACATAATGACAACCAAATTTACTTGTTAGAACCAAATTGACTTTAAAAATATATTTTGAATTAATTTTCTTCCAAGGATCTCTTACCCATCATAATTCAGCATTCAATTTAGAGAAAAATAACAAGAGAACAATGGTTTCAAAATTGAGTGACATGGTGTGTTCCCATTCCTTGAGATGGTAAATAGTTACAGCTTTAAACTGTGCTCAAATATGTCCAGCATCTGGCACTGGGTATTCCTTATTTCTCTCTGGGATTCAGGATTCACGTTTGTAAATTAAATGTTGTCAAACATCCCATAAATAAAAGTTTTCTAAGTTCTCTATTAAAAAATAATAATGTGGAGGAGGGGCACTCGTGAGAGTCACACTCACATGAAGGTCAGAGGGCAACTTGCACGTGTGCCCACCTTCCATCATGTGTGTCAGCCAGAGGGCACTCACAGCCCAATTCCTTTACCCACTGAGCCATCTTGCCAGCCTTTGCCACCACCAACAGCATATACTGCAGATATAAATGCCGTTTCTGTATTGTTTGTTTTGTTCTGTTTTTGTTTTTTTCGAGACAGGGTTTCTCTGTATAGCCCTGGCTGTCCTCAAACTCAGAAATCCGCCTGCCTCTGCCTCCCAAGTGCTGGGATTAAAGGCGTGCACCACCTCGCCTGGCTTCCCTATTGGTTTTTATGGGACTGGGGAATGAACTCAGGACAAGAGAGCTTGTTTTATTAACATTTTATAAAACGTGCTCACTGCAGTTTACAGTTTGGGAAATGAAGTCAAAGGGAAGAAGGGTGGCCCCCAAATGGACTCTTTTCATTGTCTCCATTAGGGTTGCTTTAGTGGAAAAGCTGTGGGCTTCAATTAGACTTAATTTTATCTTATCTGCCTGGTCTCTAGATGACAAACCGGCAAAGAGCTGGTGGGGAAGATAAGCAAAGGAAATCATTTAGAAGTCAGATAATAGGTAAATTAATTCAGTCCTAGTACCTTTCTTTTCTTTCTTTTTTTTTTAAGTGTGTTTTTTTTTTTAAGATTTATTTATTATATGTAAGTACACTGTAGCTGTCTTCAGACACTCCAGAAGAGGAGGGCATCAGATTTCGTTACAGATGGTTGTGAGCCACCATATGGTTGCTGGGATTTGAACTTGGGACCTTTGGAAGAGGGAAGAGCAGTCGACGCTCTTAACCACTGAGCCATCTCACCAGCTGCCCCCCCCCTTTTTTTTGGTTTTTTGAGACAGGGTTTCTCTGTGTAGCCCTGGCTGTTCTGCAACTCACTCTATAGACCAGGCTGGCCTTGAACTCAGAAATCCACCTGCCCCTGCTTCCCAAGTAAAGTACTGGGATTAAAGGCATGCACCACCACTGCCTGGTCCTAGTACCTTTCTTAAAATCATTGGTATTAAATACCAACATTATTATATGTTCATAGTCCATACTTTTAAAATGAGGGAATTTCAGTCCCCTTAAAAGTCCCAGAGTTGGGCNGGAGAGACCAACCAGAGCAAGCGAGGCTGTCCGGAGCTAGTGAGTGGGGCTGGCCAGAGAGAGCGGAGCCGGCGGGAGCGAGGGGGGTCGAGTGGAGCGAGTGGGGTTGACCTGAACAAGAGGAAAAAAAAAAGTCCCAGAGTTGAAAATATTACATGTAATGTATCTTTATATATCTTAATATATAAATGCATATATATGTATATATAATTTATATAACAAATTTATTTAGTTATATAGAACAAACATTATTTATATAACAAATATATTTTATATACATATAAATATTTATACATATACATATATATCATTTATATAACAAAGATATATATATATATATATATATATATATATATATATATATATATATAAGCTGTCCTGGATGTAGACCAGGCTGGCCTTGAACTCACAGATATCTGCCTGCCTCTACCTCTCAAACTCTGGGATTAAAGGCGTGGGCCACCATGCCACATGTATCTTCATATTTTTAACACCAGTCTAGTCAGGACAGTGTCCCCTCCCACCAGTGCCCTCTATCCTTGGGGCTTTCACAGGGAGAGTGGATGTTCCAGTAAATGGAAGAACAGCTGATGGGCGGAAAGGGCTGGGTCTCTCTTTTCCTATTCACTACATAAACAATAATGACAACAACCACAGACCACGAAGGAAATGAAAAGCTCTCCAGGAAAGGAAGGTTCCAGAGAGATTTCTGGTCAATCCAGAAGTCATTAAGGGTGGGCGGTAGAGTGGGGTTGAAAATTGTGGTTGAAAATGGAGCTTGGAAAAAATAAATAACAAAGAGAGTGTTTGTGTTGGTGGGCGCAGTCACTTCCTTATTCTTCCAGGGGAGAAATACAGAGACATGGCGGGGTGGAGCGAGGCTGACTAGGCAGGGCTCTGCATCCCTTCTATTACGTGCTGTGAAGACTCATGGACGCGTCATCCCAAGTACATCCGGCTTCCATGATCTGAAGTTTCCCATCTAGGAGTGCTGTTGCCACCTGCAGGCCTATCGATGTTCTCAGACAGAGTCCATCACGGGAAACGCGCAGTGGGGGTGATCTCCGAGACAATATTAAACAGCGCACAGCCACAATGTTAAACAGCGCACCGCCCTGCATTTCACAAGAGTCATGGGTGTTTGCCAGTGACAACATGAACAGAGGGGATAGAGTTGTAACACTTGACCAAAGAATTTTTCGTCTCTCCTTTTGCAGTCGAAATGTGTCCGTGTCTCCCACTGGGAATCCATGAGTCTTCATTGCACGTAATACACGTAATACACACACACTCACACACATACTCATACATTCACACACTCACATACACATATACATTCTCATACACACACTCATATACTCACACACACTCACACACACATTCACATACCACTCATACACACATATACTCACACACATACTCATACACACACACTCACACTCATACATTTACACACTCACATACGCATACTCATACATTCATATACTCACACATACATACTCATACATTCACACACTCACACACACATACTCATACATTCTCATACACACGCTCACACACTCACACACATTCACACACACCACACACTCACATACATATAAATTTACCATAGTGCCAATAAATTCTAGCAGACTGTTAAACAGGATATTTAAATCACTGCAACTACTTGGTTTCGTTTTTCTACTTTTTTTCCCTTGTTCCGGTCAACCCCGCACGCTCTGCTCGACTCCGCTCGCTCCAGCCGGCTCCACTCGCTCTGGCCAGCCCTGCTCGCTCTGGTTGGTCTCTCCGGTCCAAGGATTCGTTTATTATTATTCTTCATAAGTACGCTGTAGCTGATTTCAGACGCACCAGAGGAGGGTGTCAGATCTCATTACGGGTGGTTGTAAGCCACCATGTGGTTGCTGGGATTTGAACTCATCACCTTCAGAAGAGCAGTCGGGTGCTCTAACCCGCTGAGCCATCTCACCAGCCCCCACTACTTGGTTTCTTAACAACTCCAGAAGTGAAGAAATCTATAGCCTTCCCAGGGAGTCATTAAACAGCATTAAAATATTTTACATGTGTGTTTGTGGTAATTGAGCAGCTCATGCTGATATATCAACTATTCCGTTTATCAGTTATATATTTCCATCATTGTCCCCTTGTCATTCATCTTTTAAAGTTCCACTCTTCATTTCAAATGTATATATACTATAAAGCTATCTTGACTATTCTCTTGTGAGACCTTTTCTAAATTTTGTCTGATATGTCAGAAATGTGTGTTTGTGTGTGTGTGTTTCTGTTTCAACTCTTAATTTTTTAAAATGTGTTTATTTATGTATATGGATGTTTTGTCTGCCTGTACATCTGCACACCAGAAGAGAGCACCAGAAGTCATGGCACTGTAGTTATAGAGAGCAGTGAACTGCCATGTGGGTGCCTGGAATTGAACTCTGAAAGAGCAGCTGGTGCATTTAATGGAGCCATCTCTCCACCCATTGATTCTTAATTCTTAAGACAGAATCTCTCACTGACCTTGCACTGTGTGACAATACTTGTGTTCTTGACCAAGCCAGCTTGGTCAGTCAACAGGCTCTCCAGGGCAGGAGTGAGGATAAAAATGAAAAAAGACAATTAGAAAGCACTGTGGCATGACCCCAGCCAGGTCTGAGGCTGAGGTGGGATTATTTTTTTTTTCCAATCTGCTTTTAGACCATTTTAATTACATGCAAAATAATAAGGACAGTTCTAGGTTAAGGAACAAGCAAGACAATAAACACAAATAGTCAAGGAACTAGCAAGGTTATAAAAGTCCCGTGAGCGATCTAAGGGCTTATCAGGATGACCAAGATATCAGAGGCTGCTTTCCCGTCCTAGCCTACTTCCTTGCCCTGGCCCAAGGTTAAATTCTTCCCTTGTTCTGGCCCAAAGTCAAATTCCTGCCAAGTTTCTATAGAAGTAGCTCCAAAAGCTCTCCCCATGTTCTCTCTTCTCTTCCTCTTCTTTCTCCTCTCTCTCCCTCCCTCTCCCTTTGTCCCTTCCCCTGCATGCTTTGCTTTGCTCTCTCTCTCTCTCTCTCTCTCTCTCTCTCTCTCTCTCTCTCTCTCTCCCTCCCTCCCCCTTACCCAATGCTGCAATCCCATGGCAGAACAAAGTGAGTATACAGCCAAAGTCCCACCTGGTGAAGCAATGAGTGTTCTTGGGTTTACTTACAGGAGTGAAGGTGATGGGTTACTTACAGTAGCAGAAACAACTCAGAGACAGCTGCATCACCAAGGGCCACCCGGCATGGGTGACAGCTCATGAAAGCTGGGGAACCCAGAGCACACTGCACAGCTGCAGGCAGCTCAGTCTGATGGAGAGTGTCCTTTCCAAGTGACTCTGGTCTAACCTCTTCCTAGCACCCTGCTGGTTTTGGAAGACCCATAATGTGAGGACTCCCCATGTTCTGACTCAGGAGAGGCGACACCCCAAATCACTCATGAGAAACGGTCTTGATGCAAACAGCAAGAGGATTTTTATTTCAAGAGCTCTTGGGCCCACAGTCATATAGAGGACTGTGGCGCCCTGAGTAGCTGGGTAAGTGGGTATTTAAAGGAAGAAACCACAACTCAAGGGGGTGGGAGGGTGTTGTTGGAAAATACCAAAAATAACAGTTAAGAGACACAAGGAAGTAGAAAGTCAAGACAGTTTTTTTTTTAAACTTTTTTTTTTGGGGGGGGGGAGGGTGTTATTCAGCTTATATTTCCAAACTACTGTTATCACCAAAGAAAGTCAGGATTGAAACTCAAGGAGGTCAGAAAGCAGGAGCTGATGCAGAAGCCATGAAGGGATGTTCTTTACTGGCTTGCGTCCCCTGGCTTGCTCAGCCTGCTCTCTTAAAGAACCCAAGACTGCCAGCCCAGAGATGGTCCCACCCACAAGGGGCCTTTCCCCCTTGATTGAGAAAATAACCCACAGCTGGATCTCATGCAGGTACTTCCCCAACTGAAACTCTTTTCTCTGTGATAACCCCAGCCTGTGTCAAGTTGACACATAAAACCAGCCAGTATAATTGACCCCTTGTCAACTTGAAACACAAACACATCACTAGTAAGCCTCAACCCTTAGTTCTTATTCATCCCCCATCAAGACAGTTTTCTATGAGCTTCTAACAATAGCACATTTGCATAGCAGGTTCCAGCAATGGTCAGAGTGGGTCAGGGTGACTTTCTTTGAACACTCCCTGAACCTAGGAAGCTGGTGGGTGAAGGAATGTTGCTATCTGTTAGCATGCCTTGGAGCATTGAGTCACAAAGGTCACATTCTCAAGCCTGGGCCTAAAGGCCTAGTTTTTATGTTTCACTTTTTCATTCCCCACTTCTCCTTATTAGTAGTTCTAATCTTAGAACTAGACACTATCTTCTCCCTGACACATTTGATCCTTTAAGGCATGGTACTATTGTCTCAAAACTAAAAGCTGCACTGTACTGGTTTTTTTTTTTGTTTGTTTGTTTGTTTTTTACCAATTTTTATTAGATATTTTCTTCATTTACATTTCAAATGTTATCCTGAAAGTCCCCTAAACCCTCCCCCATCCCCTGCCCTGCTCCCTTACCCACCCACTCCCACATCTTGGCCCTGGCGTTCCCCTGTACTGGGGCATATAAAATTTGCATGACCAAGGGGCCTCTCTTCCCAATGATGGCCAACTAGGCCATCTTCTGCTATATATGCAGCTAGAGACATGAGTTCCGGGGGTACTAGTTAGTTCATATTGTTCTTCCACCTATAGGGTTGGAGACCCCTTCAGCTCCGTGGGTACTTTCTCTAGCTACTCCCTTGGAAACCCTGTGTTCCATCTAATAGCTGACTGTGAACATCCACTTCTGTGTTTGCCAGGCACTGGTATAGTGCGACCCGCTGTATCCCGCCAGCAGGAAGAAGCAGGCCGCACACAGGATCCTTCTACAGCAAAGCTTTATTTAAGCATTCCAAAAGGAAAAAAAAAACCCAGAGCCCGGAAAAGCCTCAGCTTATATAGCCAAGGAGGAGGCGTGTCTTAACCGGATTGGCTGCTGGGCCATTACTCAATTAACTGCTGCTGGGCGGCAGTTAAACAACAGGTGCATGTGCTTTTGGGACGTTTACTGGCTCTAAACTAGGGGTGGTAACAAAATGTCAGTGCCATCTTAGAATAGCAACAGAGCCAACTCGGGAGCGGCTCTCTACATCTCCCCCTTTTTGTTTTGTTTGAGCAAGGTCTGGCCTAGACAGTGCAATGCTTGGATGTTGCTTATACTAACAAGGCCTGATTTGGCTAAGGTCCTATTGTTGGGGGCCTAAGCGATCAAGGCTCATAAACATGTCTTCCTTACCCCACCAGGTGCAATGGAACCAAGTCCTCTGGTGTGCANTGGGTTTCGGCACCAGAATGCGACCCGCCGTATCCCGCCAGCAGGAAGAAGCAGGCCGCACACAGGATCCTTCTACAGCAAAGCTTTATTTAAGCATTCCAAAAGGAAAAAAACCCAGAGCCCGGAAAAGCCTCAGCTTATATAGCCAAGGAGGAGGCGTGTCTTAACCGGATTGGCTGCTGGGCCATTACTCAATTAACTGCTGCTGGGCGGCAGTTAAACAACAGGTGCATGTGCTTTTGGGTCGTTTACTGGCTCTAAACTAGGGGTGGTAACAAAATGTCAGTGCCATCTTAGAATAGCAACAGAGCCAACTCGGAGCGGCTCTCTACAGTATAGCCTCACATGAGACAGCTATCTCAGGGTCCTTTCAGCAATATCTTGCTGGCATATACAATAATGTCTGCATGTACTAAGTCTTGTTCCTTAACACACATGGACCTATAATTAAAAGCAGAAGCAAAATCAAAAGGGGTCCCATAAGTGTAGAAAGTAGGGTGGTCAAGAGTACAAGATAAGGGCCTTTCTCCCAAGTCTCAAGGTTTTCTGGGCTATGGCGTCAAATGTAGACTGAATCTCTAACTTGGAAGAGATGTGGAGCTTGCAGGTCTCCTTCTCTTGAGTAGGCCTTCTGGAGCTGCTTCCACGCTTTCTGTCTCACCCACTTGAGCACCTTGAGCCTAGAGAACAAAGGCTGGGGAAGCAGCATGTCATCACTATGTACAGAGGCTATTTTTACCAGTGGAGGGGGTCAGTCCAAACTGTCAGGGGTGTTCTTAACCTTGAAGAGCACAAAGGGTAGGAGAGCTATCCAATCATTAACAACAGGCTCCGCTGTCAATTTGTTAAGGATCTCTTAATGGTTCTATTTATCCTCTCTACCTGTCCTGAACATTGGGGCCTGTGTGCACAATGTAACTTATAATCAATCCCCAATATCTTGGCCAATCCCTGATTTACCTGGGCAACAAAGATTACCTTGGGTATCCCAAACCTCGGGAAGATTTCTTCTAGGATCTTCTTGGCTACCACATTGGCTTTCTCAGTCCTGGTAGGAAAACCTTCTACCCAGCTTGAAAAGATAACTATAAAAACTAATAAGTACTTGTTGCCATATCTAGCTGGCTTAGATTTTGTAAAATCTACCTCCCAATAAGCTCCCAGGCCGGTCGCCCCTGAGCCTCTTCCCAGGAGTATACATGGAGTGTCCTGCATTAGCACAGGCCTTGCAGCTTTTGACTATTTCTTCTGCCAAGTCAGAGAGTCCTATAACATAGTAGTCAGAGAACCTAACCACACCTTTTAAATTCTTGGCCCCCAAGTGGGCCAAGTAATGTAAGTTGGTAACATACTTGCGTCCTTCTTCCCGTGGGGGGACTAGTTTTCCTTCTTCTGTTTCTACTATCCCATACAGGGTTTCCTTTACCAGTCCTAATTTGTCCATAACTTGATAGTCCTCAGGGGTGTATCTAAAGCTGGTCTCTCTGACATCATAATAATCTTTCGGCTCCTTGACTGCCAGGATCCTTGCTCCTCAGGCCGCCTGTTTGGTGGTTAGGTCTGCCATCTGATTCTCTTTAGTCACAGCATCCTATGTCTTTCTCTGCAGATGTCAATAGCCCTCTTTATCTGCATATTGCTCCATACAGTGGCAAAAGCATACCTGCTGTCAGTGTAAATGTTAATAGACTTTTCCTTTGCCATTCGTAGACCTTGTATCAAAGCCACAAGTTCGGCTTTCTGGGTCGACGTCCCTTCAGGGAGGCTTCTGGCCTAGATCACTTACTTTCTGACCACCACTGCTGCCCCCACCTTCCGCTTACTTTCAACCACAAAGCTACTGCCATCCGTGTACCAGCTCGGACCCCCAGGCCAAGGCTGATCCTTCAGATCATTTTGAGTACCAGTTTCTTCTGCCAGAATGTCAGTGCAGTGATGAGTAGGTGAAGAGTCATCAGTCTCGGGCAGTAGGGTAGTGGGATAAAGGACAGCAGGGGGAGCGACAAAAAGCGCTGATAATGTGTCATACGTTGGTCATTCATTGGTCAGGGGGCTGTCGGATAATGCTTTCAATGAGCATGGGTGCCACTATAGTTATTTGCTGTCCCAGAATGAGCTTATCAGCATCCTTGACAAGCAGAGCTACGGCAGCAATAACTTTCAAGCAAGAAAGCCACCCACTGGCAACAGTGTCTAACTTCTTGGATAGGTAAGCCAGCGGCCTTTTCCAAGGTCCCAAAGTCTGGATAGGGACTCCTGTGGTGACTCCTGCTCTCTCATCAGGCAAGGCCAAGGCTGAGGTCGTTAGTAGGGCCTTTTTAATTTTTTCAAAGGCTTTCTGGTGATCTGGGGTCCACACAAACACCTCCCCTTCCTTGGTTAGGGGGTACAATGGGGCAGCTAAGGTCGCAACCCCAGGTATCCAGAGCCTGCAGAAGCCAGGGGTGCCCAAGAATTCTCTTACTTGCCTTGGTGTAGTTGGTGTGACTTTCTTTGAACGAACACTCCCAGAACCAAGGAAGCGGGTGGGTGGGGGAATGTCGCTATCTGTTAGCATGCCTTGGAACATTGAATCACAAAGGTCACATTCTCAAGCCTGGGCCTAAAGGCCTAGTTTTTATATTTCACCTTTTCAGTTTCTTCCAGGCAGTCATCTGTTTTGCAGCCTTCCACTTCTCAGCATCTTCTTTGCAGCTCATCTTTTTTCTTTGTGAGGAGGGACTTTCAGCTTTTGTTGCTTACTCTGGTAGGGAAGGGGGTGGGCTAGTGAATCTGTTCAGTTTCAGGAACTTCCTGAAGGTATTTTTAAGTTGTTCACAGTCCTGCTTAAGAAACTTCCTATAGGACTGAACATTTTAATCTCAGAGGAAGCTGTTACACAATTTGGAGTTCATAAATTCAGCTAGATTGGCTGCTAGTAAACTCCAGGAATCCTCCTGTCTCTGTTTCCCCAGGACTAGATTCCTGGCCAAGACCAGCCTAGGAGGTAAGAATTCTATTCTATTCTCAAACTTTAATTCGAGATGGAGATCAGTGTTCAAGTTTAATGAACATGTCCCATTCCTCGTGCTGTCACCACTGTCTCTTGTGCCCTTGTCACAGTGTAGGTGCTCCAGGTTGGCATTTTTGGTTTTTTCGAGACAGGGTTTCTCTGTATAACCCTGGCTGACCTGGAACTCACTCTGTAGACCAGGCTGGCCTCAAACTCAGAAATCTGCCTGCCTTTGACTCCCAAGTGTTGGGATTAAAGGCACACACCACCACTGCCTGATTAGCACTCCAGATTTTTTTAATAAATATTTAATGTAGCTGTCTGAAGACATTCCAGAAGAGGGCATCAGATCTCATTACAGATGGTTGTGAGCCACTATGTGATTGCTGGGATTTGAACTCAGGACCTTCAGAAGAGCAGCTAGTGCTCTTAACCTCTGAGCCATCTCTTCAGCCCCAGCACTCCAGATTGGTTTTTATGTTTGTTTGTTTTTTGTT
This sequence comes from Mus minutoides, assembly GCA_902729485.2. Lineage (NCBI taxonomy): Eukaryota > Metazoa > Chordata > Mammalia > Rodentia > Muridae > Mus > Mus minutoides. The sequence goes on along the minus strand of CACVCL010019185.1, from coordinate 41,318 downwards.
TTTTCAAGACAGGGTTTCTCTGTATAGCCTTGGGTGTCCTGGAACTCACTCTGTAGACCAGGCTGGCCTTGAACTCAGAAATCTGCCTGCCTCTGCCTCCCAAGTGCTGGGATTAAAGGTGTGTGCCACCACGCCCGGCTGCACTCCAGATTGTTAATGCTAGAAAATGTCCCAACATTTTCAACTGCATTTTCCTCAAACTTCCCATTTGAACCTTCTGTTCTGATCTTTGCCTAGTAGTAAAATTCTGAGTTTAGCTTAATCTAGACTTCCTATTGCAGCCAAAGATAATTTGGCAAAGGGATTAAGATTTTTTTCTTTACTGTTCAGTAGAAGTGGTATTCCATATTTGTAACAGTTGCATTAATTTTCCATCTTTTTTGTTTGTTTTGTTTTGTTTTTCTGAGACAGTGTTTCTCTGTATAGCCTTGGCTGTCCTGGAACGCACTCTGTAGACCAGGCTGGCCTCGAACCCAGAAAGCTTTTCATCTTGAGACAAAATGAGTGAGATAAACAATTTAAAAGAAAAAAATGCCAGGCAGTGGTGGCACATGCCTTTAATCCCAGCAGTTGGGAGGCAGAGGCAGGCAGATTTCTGAGTTCGAGGCCAGCCAGGTAGGTCTACAGAGTGAGTTCCAGGACAGCCAGGGCTACACAGAGAAACCCTGTCTTGAAAAACAAAAAACCAAAAATATTCTTTTGGCTCATGATTCCATAGAGAGGGGAAAGGTTGAGTGCTGTCTTCAAGGACATCCCTAGGGATATAACCCACATGCTCTCCTATCCCGAGCGAGCTTGTTTCACCTTCCAAGAGCATTAGTCATGAACCTTCACTGACTCTGTAGTCAAGACGGGCCCGGAGCTCTGATCGTCTGTCATGCCTAGGTTTACCAGATGACTGAGATTAGAGGCTAATACTACCATGTCTAGATCTGATTTAAAGATTAACTCTGTGAAGGCAATACTTTAAAACATTTTTTTCTTATGAAGAAACTGAGGCTTGGAGAGGGTAGAATGAACTACCTAAGACACATAAGTGGAATGAAACATGGTCCATGTCCATGTCGTTTGTTGGGCGTTGTAAAATGGTGCGCACTGAAAGACAGATGGTTATTTGGTGTCTTCCTGGACACACACTAAGAGGAAGGGCCATTACCAGCCAACTAAGGTTTCCAGTTTTAAGAGTTACCCGAGAAAAGTGACCTGCTTGTGTATGTCGGGGGTTTATATTAAATATCGTGTAAAAGTTGTTCCCAGCTTATAAAAACTGGAGCTGAAATGATAAAGCTTGATGAAAAGTAGCCTAATAGGGATAGAGTTGGTGAAAATGAAAGATGGTTGGCATTGTGGGGGAAAAAAAAGCCTACACAAAGCCCATTAACGTTATAAGCAGGGGATGGGGGGGGGGGCGCAATAAAAGCGCTCTGAGCCCAAACTATACTTTGTAATAGTTCTTTAGATACTTTTATTTGGTGAATGTAGGAAAAAAAAAAAAAAAAGGAAAAACAAATCAGGTAGCTTTGCTGGGATTGGGGGTGCCTGGAATCAGTGAGCTATTTTACAGATTTATGGAGGGGGAGCTGGAGAGATGGCTCAATGCTTAAGAGCTCTTCCAGAGGACCAGGGGTTCAAGTCCTAGCAGCCTTAGTGATCACACTTGTCTATAACTCGAGCTCCAGGGATCTGACACCCACACACAGATACACCAATGCACCTAAAATAAACATAAACAAATCATTAGCCAGGCATGGTGGCACACAGCTTCAATCCTAGCATTCCAGAGGCAGAGGCAGGCGAATCTGAGTTTGAGGTCAGCCTGGTCTACAGATATTCCAAAATAGCCAGGGCTACCCAGAGAAACCCTATCTCAGAAAAGCAAATCAAACCTAAATCTCTGATCCTTCCAACACTTCTTTGGGTTATTTGTGAAATACTGAACAGTTAGGGAAACTTGGATAATAAATAAACAGTTGTACATTTCACCTCTGATCTCTGGTGGTTGTGTTGGTGTATCCGAGCACACAGGAAGACTTATATTTCGTAACTAAATGCACAGAAGCCGACTATTGAAAGATGTAGGCTCGGAGCACAATCTGCAACGATACTTCCCCACCACCTCCCCTATTTGCGACAGGTTCGCACTAGATATCCCTAACTCGCCTTGGACTCGATTTAGAGATCAAGCTGGCTTTTATACTCGAGACCCACAAGGCTCTCCTACATTTGCCTCTACTGATCACCGATTAGAGGCGTGCACCATCCACGTTTGGCACTTACTAGAACCTAGGTGGAATAAAAAAACTAGCTCGTGGATGAATGAAAGGATTACGTTCAAACTGTGGCTCTGAGGCCTTTTAGCGGAGCAAAGATTAGTGCTAAGGTTCGACTAGGCCCCTACCAAAACATTGAATTTTGCAAGGCGCTTGCCCAAAACAACAGAGGACAGGGCGGGGGTGGGAGTGGGCGATGTTTTCAGGGAAACAGACACTTAAGATAGAAACAGTGTATGCGCTGATGGAAAGATTTTAGTTAGCATAACCCGCGTCGCCGGCCTGCAAATCCCAGCATTCTCTCCGACCACGGGAACCAATAAGGAAACTCCAGGTTCAACGAGCCAATCACGTCCTTCGTATATCCCCAATTGAATTGTGGGAGTTGTAGTTCTCACGTGGCAACCAGACAGCGTGGTTGTTAGGGGACAGTTTCGGCCACGCGTACCGTTCGGAAGGAGAGCTCATTTTTTTCCAGTGCACCCCTTGGCCTCCAGGCTAGCTCTTAGCATCGTCATCCACAAGCTCCACGCGCTTTCAAAAGCATAGACTTTCCTTCTTAATGTTGCAGGGAATCGTTGCAGGGCGCTATTTCAGAACTCCGGCCTCGGACGCTCACCGCCCGTCCTTTAACCGTCGCTTTAAGGTCTCGCGAGAAGGGGCCCTCGAGGCGTTGCCATTCCGCCCTCGAGGCGGCCCGCGCCGAGACGGACAGCCGGCCCGGCCAACGGGAACGTCCCCGTAAACTGCGCCTGCGCAGAGTGCGCGGGGCAGCCCCGGTGACCTCCGACCCCGCCTCCCCGCAGCGCTGTGCGTCGGCCGCCCCCGCCCTCCCAGCGAAGGAGGCGGGCTTTGGCCTCTTGCCCTGGGGAGCGAGCGCGGAGGGAGTGGGAGCGAGGCGGCCCGAACCCCAGTGCCTGGCTTCCCGGCGAGGCCCAGCCGTCCGTCCCGCCGCTCATGATCTCGGCGCCCCGCGGGCAGCGCCGTCGTTAGGCCGTCCCCGTCAGCCTCTCTCGGCCTCCCCTACCTCCTCCCCGCAGCCATTCCCCTCCCCATCCCCGTCTGGCCGGGGACTGGACGTCGCGTCGGAGCGCCTTCCCCGGTCCGCGTCGCGCTGCGACCCTGGAAGCGGGCGCCGCCGCCAACGAGAGGAGGAGCCCCGGCCGCGGGGCCCAGCAGCCACTGAGCCAGCAGGCGGGATCGAGGCCGGCAACATGGCGAGCGCTTCGTACCACATCTCCAACTTGCTGGAGAAAATGACATCCAGCGACAAGGACTTCAGGTGAGGCTGAAATCCGACCCTCGCCCCACCTCGGGGTGGGGAGAGGTGGAGGGCGACCGCCGCCGGGGCCTCGCGACAGGCCCTGCCCCACCCCTCGGTCCGGCGGGTCTCCAGCCACCCCCTCCCCCATCTCCCCGCTAGGCCGTTGTCCGCTCCGGCCGCCCGGGGCTCCTCCGCGCCCCGGCGTCCTCGGCGCATCCTTTGTCCACCCCCATGGACGCGTCCCAGGTAGCGCCCGGCCCCGAAGGCACGGGAGAAAGGAGTTTTTCCCGGCCGGGAGGCGGGCGGGAGGACGGGCCTAGTCCCCGGCCCTCCGCAGGCGCCAGGCCATCCCGGCGCTGGGGGACAAGCTGCCGCTCGCCAGCAACTCAGCCGCCGCCTGGCTTTTTCCCGCGGATGGGAATGGGTGCCACGATCAACTTTCTCCCAGGCCTTCGCTGATTGGATTGTATACTTTCTCTTTGGATCCTTCCCGTTGGCGAAGGTGGCCAGAAGGGGGAGGGGAGCCCGGCTTGGGGGAAACTTGGCCTGCAGGGTTTTCCCGCCAGCATCCCTGTCACTTTTTTCCGGCCGGAGTGTGAAAGCCATGCAGGATCTTGGGGTTTCGGTCCCACATCCCTATACAGAGTCACGGCCAGAGGGCTGGATTTGCCAAGCAAACCAATCTTGTAATGAGAGGCTGGTGAGCCATGAGGCTTAATCATAGAGTTGTGTCCTGCAAGACCTGGACCATTGGTTCTTATTCCCGTGCATATCGAAGGTGTTATATTTTCATACATTAGCCTCCTCTGTTTTTTCTATGCTACATTGATTGTTAACACCCCCCCTCCACACACACACACACACACACACACACACACACGCCTGATCCTTCACAAATAAGCCCTGTCAAACAAACAAACAATTTCCTTGATACCTAAGTTTTTCTCTGTAATGCCTTGGACCATAGAGTTTTGTGTGCATTTAGAAAGAACAAGTAATCTTTGGTTAAAACTAGTCTAGGAGCTTGGTTTTTGCTCTGTGAACTCTTAATACCTGAAGATTTATCCAAATCCTATCTGAAGCAATTTTCCCACTGGTGAAAGGGGAATGCTGGGGAAAATAATGCCTTCGTTCCTAGGTAAAGTCATAAGTTCGCAGTAAAGTACATACAGGGTCCTTTCTCTGACTTAAAACCACCAAGGTATATCTACCTACCTACCTACCTACCTACCTATGGAGCTTCTGAGTCTTACATTTCCATGTTTAACAGTTTCCCCTGGGGATGATGTGGGGGAGACTGACATGTTTGTGTGGAGCATTTTGAGGCTTAGGTGGGGTCTCCAGGTGACGGTAGAAGGGATTTGCACTTAGCCTGCCAAGGATGAGGGTGATTTGATTCCTTCTGGATCTTTGCTTGCTCACTCACAGTTGAAGTCTTCAATGAATGAATGAAACAGTCAGGATTGTAAGCTCCCGGTTGTATAAGGTGTGGGTGTTACTCCCTGGGGGGCGGGGAGGGGGGTGTCTTCCTGTAGACTGCTGACTTTCCCCTCTGATTCCATTTAACTTTTGCTTGAAGGCAGTTTTGTTAATTACAGACTCGTGGATTGTTTTTGAAAGGAGTACAATTATTTCATGTGGTGATACTGTATATATACAACTATTGACTGAAGTAATTCCCCATTTAAAAAAAGTGTACACCTGCGTTTTTCTTTTGTTTTGAAAACTACTATGAAGGAAATAAGGATGCCTTGATGCCAAACTACGGGGATATCTACCTTAGAGTGAGCCAAGGCACTGGCAAAACGACGACACCTTTCTAGAATTTGGTGAATGTTATCTTTAGTAACATTTAAAAATTTTTTTAATTTTTTTTAGTCATTCTTTTTTTTTTTTTTTTATCCCCCTTGTTCTGGCCGACCCCGCTCGCTCTGGCCATCCCCGTTCTGCTCCGCTCCCTCTGGACAGCCCCGCTCGCTCCGGTTGGTCTCTCCAGTCCAAGGATTCGCTTTCTTATTCTTCATAAGTACGCGGTAGCTGTCTTCAGACGCACCAGAGGAGGGCGTCAGATCTCATTACGGGTGGTTGTAAGCCACCTTGTGGTTGCTGGGATTTGAACTCATCACCTTAGGAAGAGCAGTCGGGTGCTCTTACCCGCTGAGCCATCTCACCATCCCATTATTACTTTTTTTTATAAAGGGGCTAGAGTGATGGCTCAGAGGTTAAGAGCACTGACTGCTCTTCCAAAGGACCCCATTCAATCTCCAGAACCCACATGGCAGCTCACACCTGCCTGGAGCTCCAGCACCCTGACACAGACAAACATGCAGGCAAGATAAGTGACATTTTAGCCATCTAACTCTTTGGGATGAAAGCATTCTGTATATTAAATATTCAACTTTTTTTTTTTTTTTTTTTTTTTTTTTTTTTTTTTTTTTTTTTTTTTTTTTTTTTTTTTTTTGGTTTTTGGAGACAGGGTTTCTCTGTATAGAACGTGGCTGTCCTGGAACTCGCTTTGTAGACCAGGCTGGCCTCGAACTCAGAAATCCGCCTGCCTCTGCCTCCCGAGTGCTGGGATTAAAGGCGTGCGCCACCATGCCCGGCTAAACATTTTTGAAGAATAAGTAGCACATTTGAGCTTTTTTATATTTTCATTATATAGACATATCATGTTTTAAAGCCATTAGAAGTTTTGTTCTGATGTAAGTACTAAGATTTGTGGTTAAATGCTTTTAAATTGACAGAAGATTTGTAGACGGGCTAAGTATAAGTAGCATTATGTGATGTCTAATATGTATAAAATACTGGGGCAGGCACCCGTGGCCCCAGAGTAACTGTTAGTGTGGCCCAACACAAAGTTGTGAGGCTAGGCTATTTTTTAATGTGGGTGGTTTTCTTGGATGACCTTTGTAAGTGTCAGTGTCATGCCACGATGTCAAAAGCTTGGACATGCTTGGAAGGAAAGACAGTGTTTCCAGAATTTCTCATGGTGAAATACAGAGGATTTGGCCTAGTACGAGCCTGTATGAGTGCTGTAAATTGTGAGGTCCTGGGAAATCTATTTAACTTGAGATTAAATTTTTACTTATAAGAGGTTTGCATTATGTGTAGTTATAAAATCTTGAGTATAGGTCTTTTTTGGTAACAATGTTGTTCATTAAGACAGAAAAGGTAAACAACTTAAGCATAAACTTTAGGATTTAAAAAGATATTTTTGTGAAATTTAAATCATATAATTGAAAAATCTATTAGCCGGGCACGCCTTTAATCCCAGTACTTGGGAGGCAGAGGCAGGCGGATTTCTGAGTTCAAGGCCAGCCTGGTCTACAAAGTGAGTTCCAGGACAGCCAAGGGCTATACAGAGAAACTCTATCTCGAAAAAACAAAAAACAAAACAAGAAAAGAAAGAAAGAAGAAAAAAATCTAATTTTAGTGTTTCGGAAGCTAGTGCTGATGTTGTGACTAAATGAAGCAAAGGGACCCAGTGAAGGAGGTGACATTTGTGTGTCCCAGTGTCTGAGGTGGATAGCGCCTGTACTTGCTTTGATTTGGGGAAAGGATATTTTAAGATAATGAGTGCTAATTCAGGTAAACCTCTGGAAGACAAGTCATCCCTTATCGTCAGTATACCTTAGAGCAGTTCTCATTACTTCTTGCCTCCTAAAAACAGTGCACTCAGACACCACTCCTCCATATAAACTGGATTTTATATGTCCATATAAAGTAGTTATGTAGGTCTGTAGACCCTTAGCAGTTTGCTCCAGAACTAAGAATACAGATGAACTGACAGAGTTGGCCATCAGTTACCTGGTTCTCTAGGTAACAGGAGTGGAAGCTCAGGTGTAGATAGGCGCAGTACTTGGCTTATAAGTACTGATTATACTGGTTGTGACAACTCATTTTCATATGCTTTACCATAAGTGGATCAGACGATTGCACAGAAGAGGTTAAGAAAATGCTCTTATTTTTTGCATAATAATATTTATGGTTCCTATGAGCTTTAGCTGCTTGGTTTTATTTATCCTTATCTCTGGTACAGTGGATAATGACCTCTGGTACAGTATGGCAACTGAGATTGGGTTAAGGATCTGCTGCAGGAGGTCAGCTAAGTAGAGCTGGGATGTCTCTGCCTGAGTGCCTGGTGACTGCTCTGTGCTGGGGCTATGACTTAGGGACATTGAGTCAGGTCTTAAATTTCAACTGCTTCTAAATTCATGTTGATGAGATGTTTAAATCCTTTAGCAGATCTTTGAGAAGTTTGGGCTGTTATTGCTTATTCCCAGAAAATCTCCTTGTAGAGTGGTTAAAAGCTTATTTAAGAGTTAAGTAATCTCTGCAATATGTAGGTGTAGGTAGTAAGTGACAGAGAAGATTAAAACAAAGAGATTCCATATGTGTGGAGGGCTTTCAGTGAAGTCTTGCTAGTAAATTATTTGACAGAGAAAAATGTGAAAACACATGACACAAAACATGAAGGGGGGGGAGGGTGACTTTGTCCTGTAGCTGGATAGTCATCGGTTCGTGAAATCTTCAATAGGGGCCTACAGTGGTTCAAATTATTTATTTATTTATCTATTTATTTATTTATTTAATGTATATATGACTACACTAGCTGTCTTCAGACATACCAGAAGAGGACATCAGATCCCATTACAGATAGTTGTGAGCCACCACATGGTTGCTGGAAATTGAACTCCTGACCTCTGGAAGAGCAGTGGGTGCTCTTTAACCACTGAGCCATCTCTCTAGCCCTTTTTAATTGTTAAGACTATTTTGTGTGTGTGGATGTTTTGCCTGCATGTATGTATGTGCTGTGTGTGTGTGTGTGTGTGTGTGTGTGTGTGTGTTGTGCCCTCATACCTCAAAAGAGAATACTGTATTCCCTGGAACTAGAGTTACAGATCTTTGAGTACAGATATACTGTGTAGGTGCTGGGGACTGAGCAAACATGTTCTCTTTAACCTGAGCCATCGCAGCCCAGGGAATCCTGATCTTACCTGAGCAGTCTTAGTTCATTTGACAGCTGGCTTTGAGAGCTTGTAATGCTTGCATGGCCGTTAGTTCCAAGGTTAGAGACGGAAGAAGGTTGAGAAATCCCTTGAAGAAACCATTGTAAAGCCAACTTCGTGCTGCTTGATGGAATTTTAAAATGATTTATGATGCTGCTGGTGATTTGTTACAGTTTGTTAAGGTGTTTTGAATATTAGCAGATATTTCTGTTTGGAAACTTTAAGGTTAGTAAAAAAACTAGGCCTGTAAAATCCTAGGCTCTCAAGAGTGTAAGAGGAACTTGAGTGTTTATTGCAGAGCTGAAAGTGTGAGTTTGCACCTTAAAATAAAAAGAAATAGTGCCTTTAATTCCAGTACTTGGGAGGCAGAGGCAGGAGGATTTCTGAGTTTGAGGCTAGCCAGGGCTATACAGAGAAACCCTGTCTCAAAAGAAAAACCAAAAAAAAAAAGAAAGAAAGAAAGAAAAAAAGAAAAAGAAATAAAGAATCACCGTCTTGGCTGCCTTTTAAGTTTTTTTAAAGGCAGATGATGGTTACAGCTTACTTGCTTTTCCTGAATGTTCATTTGTACAGCAGGATCAGCTGTGACTTGAGTTCAGTACTGGAAGGGAGAGAAAGGGATGTTATATACAGGCAACTTACAAAATTGGCAAAAATTAGTTTTGTTCCTGTAGACAGATTATTCTAGGTTCATTCATAACTCTGTAGTAATGCATGAGAAAAATCTTTGAAACATACTTGATTGCTAGATCATGCATTCCAGCTAAGTCACCTAGATTCCTGCTGTAGTTAAGAGTAAAGTTGTATTTCTGTCGGAGGTGGGGGAAGTTACTTGTTGCACATCACTTGTCCCTTTCTAACATGATTACTGCTTCTCTGCTCTTACCTGGAATGAGTACGTTCTCTTCAAGCAGCTTTCATGAATAAGAGCTTAATGTGAGTTCTTCATGCTGGTGCATGTGTTCACACTGGTGTGTGTGCGCACACACACACACCCACACACACACACCTCACCCCACCTCACCTCTAAATATTTAGTGACCACATGTGTAAACTGTCTTGCCTGCAGATTATGTTCACTTGGTAATAGATTGGTATTATTGCATAATAGACTGGAAGTTAACGCTGAGTATTTTATCTTTCCCCTCCCATCTTTTGTGTGTGTGTGTGGGGTGCCCTGGAAGCTACCAGGTTTTTTGTTTGTTTGTTTTTTAAGATTTGTTTATTTATTATATATAAGTATACTGTAGTTGTCTTTAGACATACCAGAGATGGCATCAGATCTCATTACAAATGGTTGTGAGCCACCATGTGGTTGCTGGGATTTGAACTCAGGACCTTTGGAAGAGCAGTCAGTGCTCTTAACAGCTGAGCCATCCCCCAGCCCCCAATCTTAATCCTCATTTTGGCTTATTAATTAATGTCTGCTGGAGATTGCAAGTAGAATAGCCCCTGGATGCTCTTCTCCAGCCTTCCTGTAGTCCTATGGGAAATACTTCTCAAATTAGTCTCTGGGTCTTTGTCCCTCTAGAGCCTCATTCACTCTCTGTCCAGTAGAATTCCCCCTAAAAATCATAGCTGGTTCTTATTTACTCTGATTGACTACACAAAGAACTCCAAACTTATCTGGTATTTGAGCTTATTAAAGTCACTCTTTGAAAAGTCCCAAGTCTCCTCATGTAATTAATGGCTTTAGTATACGTTTTCTTCACTCTTCTGTTTTATATTTAAGCAGTTAGTACACTTGAATTTTTCTAATGACATCCCTGATGTCATCTACCTTCTCTAAAGCTGTGGGGTTTCTCAGTAAGAGGTGGCTGGAAAGAACTTGTTTATTTGAGGAATGTTTGGAAAGGCATGAAGAAGTAGTTTTAAATTGGGTGTTGTCAGAAAGTGAGGACATTTCTGTGATTGCATCTCAGTAAATCTTTTTAAATCTACCCTGAACCATTGCTTATAAGGAGACTATGAAGTTTGGTTTCTGTGAGCCCCTGGTTCCTGTGTTTTTGTTAGTTAAAATATTAATAATAAAATAATTAATAATAAAATATTAATAATTTTATGTCTACTTAAGTTTAAGAATATTAGCCATAGTTGATTAAACATTGAACTCATGGTCAATAGCACTTTCAATATATGCCTGAATAAAGCCTATTTAGCACACTTTACCTACCAGGAGGCATCCCATACTGTTTTGTATATAGAAATGCTAGATATGCATGGGGGCTATATTAAACAGCAAACCCATCAACTGAAATTGTAAATGTGAACCACAAGACTCTAGTGTGGGAAGAGAGCTATTAGCGATATGGAGTTGAAACCAGGAGATCACAGAACCTTGCAGTGGAGGGTGTGTGCTGGATCACCTTCCAGCTGTCTGCACAGGGTTGCAAAGTAGGGGGGAGTATTTGTGTAGTTACTAAGGTAACAAGTGGATTCACAGGTGTGAGTGAACCTCAGGAATCAGGGCTGGCTGTTCCCTTCCCTTTCTGTGGGTCACTCAGTGATCTTCAGTAGTTGTCAGAACCTGTCTCTTGTCCAGCTAACTGATGATTGGCTCTCTCCAAAGCCTTGGTTGTAGTGGTTCTTCTGGAGGGCACGTCTAGTCATTTCCTGACAGTCCCATGTGCCCTTTTGGCATCTTCCCATTCATTGCACTTAGTCTAGAAGCTGAAGCCCAACTATGTTATACAGATCTTTTAAGTTCCTGTCTCTTGCATTATCTGGCATCATTTATGCCCCTTTCCAGAATAATTTTGTCTTCTCATTGTGTCTCAGTTTTTCTTGTGGAACCCTTCCTTATTCCTGTTTCTGGACATCTTATCTGGATGTGGTCCTTTCTTCTAAATTTTTAAGTGTGTGTATGTGTGTGTGTGTGTGTGTGTGTGTGAGAGAGAGAGAGAGAGAGATGGGGGGGGGTCTTAGATCTCTTGGAGCTAGAATTAACTGTTGTGAGCCACTGGCAGTGGGTGGGTGCTGGGATCCAAACTCTGGTCCTTGTGGCTAAGCGCTCTTGACCACTTACCATCTCTCCATCTTCAGTATTTTTTTTTTATTATTATATGTATGTAAATACACTGTAGCTGTCTTCAGACACTCCAGAAGAGGGCATCAGATTTCGTTATGGATGGTTGTGAGCCACCATGTGGTTACTGGGATTTGAACTCGGGACCTTCGGAAGAGCATTCAGTGCTCTTAACCACTGAGCCATCTCGCCAGCCCCCATCTTCAGTATTCTTGATGATGCATTGCTTTACTCTGTAGTATTTATGCCAGTTCATAATTATGCGAACGCTTGTTCATATATGGAGCTTTACAACTTAATTTCTCTTACTAGATTGTGCTGTAAATTCTGAAACAACAGGGACTTGCATCTGATTTGGCTAGCCCATGTAACCTATTGCAGTTTGTAGAATGCCTGATATGTTTATTTCCCAGTACATGATTACTGAATACTTGGGACCGTTTCCAGCATTAGCCTGCATTTCCATTATCTCTAATGAATTTTTTTCTCCACTTGTTTCTGTGCTCCAGCACACTGAGCAGCCTAAACAGCCAGGCAGTCCCTTTCCAAGAGGTGCTCTACCCTTCCCTCCTCCCCACTCCCCATGTGCTCTTGAGAGCTCACATCTGAACTAGCAGAGGACTTGTTTGTTGGGATTGTTTGCATAGTCAGAGTAAGAGTTGTTTTGTTAAGACAGGATCTCAAGTAGCTTTGTCTAGCCTCAAACTCATTGAGCTGTGTGACCTTGACCCTGCTCCTTCTGAACACACCTTCAAAATTGACAGAACTACTGAAGTATACAGAAGACAAAGTAGACAAAATGAGTGACCAACAGAAATGGGAAGGGTTAAACACAGTCCTTAGGCTTACACCTGGGAACTCACCTGTGAAATTAGTAATTGTAGGTGTGCATTGACATGCTAGGGTGCTTTTTTAGTTTTAGTAAGATGAGTATATTTGAAAATTTAGATAAAACTAATAAACTCTTGAAAAAATTGTGAGGATGAGGATGTCTGTGTCTGACCCAGCAAATGAAAAAGAAGACTGTCATCTCTGCCTTTGAGTAAAAGAGTGTATCCATTCTATTCTTGTATCCAGTGGCACCCACAAATAAGTACCTTGCTATTCAGATTGTCTACTTTTTAAAACTTAGATTGATGATTCTTGTTACTGAACTGGACAGCTGGTATTGTATAAACTGTGAGAAGTTAACTGATGTGGAACTGTTTGAAAGGATCATACTGATCAGGGGTATGGCCTTGTTGAAGCAGGTATGTCACACTGGTAGCTTTGAGGTTTCAAAAGCCAGATCCAGTCTCTCTCTGCCTGTGGATCAGGATGTAAAACCTGAGAGCATGCCGCCATGCTCCCTCTGTGATAATGACGCACACCCTGAGCTGTAAGCAAGCCTCTAGTTAAGGCTTTCTTAGAGTCGCCTTGGCCATGGTGTCTCTTCACAGCAGCAGAACCGTAACTAAGACACTCTTATACCTACTACATTAAAATGTGTAGTGCAGTTTCCCACTTCAGAAGATAAATTGAAAATTTGATTTTAATATTGTTTTGTTCTTTTATTTTATTATGGGAAGAGCTTCAGAAAGTACCTGTCTAACCTATCTCCTATTGTCTCATTGTGAACATAAGGGTTTTTTTTTTTTAAGCAGTTTGATGGAACTTGACAAAAATTGAATTACATGCTTTTATGTAGTTTAAAACTGACATTGTTAAATGAATATTGATTCCTAATTATTTCTTAAAGATTTATTATTATATGTAAGTACACTATAGCTGTGTTCAGAACCATCAGAAGAGGGCGTAGATCTCATTATGGGTGGTTGTGAGCCACCATGTGGTTGCTGGGATTTGAACTCAGGACCTTCTGGAAGAGCAGTCAGTGCTCTTACCCCATCTTTATTCCTAATTATTAAAATTATCCTTAAAATGAACTTATTAACCACTTACCAAATTGTCTTGCCGCCATTACCACATAGCTTATTGGCCACGTTGCCTGATTATCGTCCTAGGTTTTTGGTTTTTTTTTTGTTTTTTGTTTTGTTTTTCGAGACAGGGTTTCTCTGTATAGCCCTGGCTGTCCTGGAACTCACTTTGTAGACCAGGCTGGCCTCAAACTCAGAAATCCACCTGCCTCTGCCTCCCGAGTGCTGGGATTAAAGGCGTGCGCCACCACCGCCCGGCTCGTCCTAGTTCTTTACAGTTATAGTTGGCTTTCTCAGGTTAAAAGAGATTTTGACATTTCTGTATGAAAAAAATATTTTTTTTAAAGTGGATCTTGTTCAAATAAAAGAAAAAGGATGTTAAGTATTTGTTACTTCAGACTATTCTCACGGTTGAGAATCAGGAAGCAGGGAAGCTGTTCATTTGGCTTTAAGCAGTTCTTAGTGCTTTATTTAAATGTGATTAGACCATATCCAGGGACATTCCTTTTAAACAATCCAATTTAACTTAACCTAGATGGGGAAGGGGAGGAACCTAGCACTTCACATTTCCCTTTACTGAACATTCAACCCTTTTATTAAATCTGAGATCAAATGATACGTCACTGTTCTCCGTCTGTTTGGTTATAATAAACTTTCCTTTGTCTGTGGTTCTTTTGTAAAGTTTTTGTATTTTGATTGTGTGTGTGTTTGTGTATAACTGTTTGCCTACATGTATGTCTGTACTACATTCATGCCTGATGCCCTCAGAGGTCAGATGCTGTGGAATTGGACTTAGGGACAGTTGTGAGCTGCCATGTAGCTTCCAGGACCCAAATTCAGGTCCTCTGGAAAAGCAGTAAGTGCTCTTTACTACTGAGCCGTCTCTCCAGCCCCTGCCCTGGTTCTCAAGGGGAAGGAGGAATATTTAAGGTGGAGCAACTTTCTAGAATACTTCTTCACCATTTTGTTAACATACTTTGGTAACTAGTAATTTTTATATGTAGTTACAGTTATTTGTAGTGTGTCCCCCAGTTCAACAGTCATCATATCCAGGGAAGGTATTCTTAATATTTGTGTTTAAGGTTATTGTAAATAACATCAAAATCCCATGCAAAGAGTATGCACTTTCTTCAGCACCTCACAAAAGTACTACAATTAATGAGAATGAAGAACATTCAGTTAAGTCTTATTAGTAAATTTGAAATCAAGATTGATCTGGGGATATAATTTTGGTTAGTGCCTGATGTAAGAACCTGTTAGAATTTTGAAGTGCCTGTCGGAGGACTTGAAGGGGTGGGGGGGCGTGTATTAGAGGTTGAGAATGTGTGTTGCTCTTGCAAAGGGCCAGCACCCACATGGTGGCTCACAGCCATCTGTAATCCTAGTTTCAGGAGATCCACCAGGCACACATACAAGCAGGAAAGCCATTCATACACAGAAAAGTACAAATAAAAATTTGAAATGCCTGTCTGTTTTTAAGTATATTTTGTTACCCTTTTCTTTGTAGTGGTTGAATTTTTATAATATACAATGTTCGCTTTGCAAAATAAAACATCACTAAATATGAAAGATTGCTGTTTCAATGCTTTAAATTGCAACTGTTAACTGTTGGAAGGTTCATGGCAACCAATGACCTGATGACAGAGCTGCAGAAAGATTCCATCAAGCTGGATGATGACAGCGAGAGGAAAGTCGTGAAGATGATTCTCAGGTTGCTGGAGGATAAAAATGGCGAAGTGCAGAACTTAGCTGTCAAATGGTAAGCTGTGCTCTGCTTGCTCGTGCCTTACAAGCTGCTAGTGTTCTAAGGCTGATGCACTCTTCCTCTTCTAGAAAGCTGCTTTTTGGAATGTTTAAATTACTAGTAAGTGTTGACTGGTTGCATATGATTAATACAGGATGTTTCCATAGCAGAATCTAAATTGTTAGTGTAGCCTTTGATGAGATTAGTTATTTAACTATATTCCTCTAACAGGGCCATGAGAGAACTGAAGAAACAGTGCATTGCTTTGGTCTGTGTGGAAGCCCTGCTTTAGTAGAACTGAAGCTGAAAAACAACACTTACATCTTAAACATGGCAGCAGTAAAGACTGCCCGTGCATGCCTGAAATCACAGCAGGCAGGAGGACCACACGCTTCGAACTAGCAAGAGGTTAGGAAGCTCCTTTCTTGAAGAAGGTGCAGAGGGCGAGAGAGACAGAAGGGAGTGACGGGGGTAAATGGCAGACAGCAGTTCAAATCGGTGAATTTAGGATGATCTTGGGAGTGTAAAGAATCTGCCTCAAGTCGCAGGAATCGCAGTTGTCTCTTAGTGTTCATCTCTTGGGCACTCTTACAAGTTAGGATCTTGGCTCTTTTAGTTAGAGTATAGAGTTTGAGTTCTTAGCAAATTCTTTTTGAACCAATTTCAGCCCTGCATGTAATCCCAGGTACTTAGGAGGCCAAAGCATGGATGGCCAGACTCAAGGCATACCCAGGCAATTTAGTAAGGCCTTGGCTCAAAATAAGGAAGTGGACTTCTAGCTAGAAGAATGGCCCAGAGGTTGAGGGTTTCCCTAACATGTGCGACCTCCTAGCTCCTTCCCCAGTATTGCAGTCAAACAATGAACAAGTTAAGTCATTTTAATTTGTGGATGGTGCTAAGTTTTAGAAACTGATGGTTCCTTCGTGGAATTCTCTGTCACTGTATACATCATTTGGAATTGATTTAAAAACATTGTTCCATTACTACCTTACTGGATTTGTATACAACTTTCAAGTTGGTTTTCTTCTAGCTAGGTGTTTACATTTCGGTCTAAAGAAAGGCCTATAAAAGGTGAGAGATCATTGGCTGACGTAGGGACTTCTAGACTTGTGGTGAAGGTTTATTTAGCCCTGAGACTTTTTGTGCGTTTAAAACAGTAACAGGTGCTGTGTGCTTGGCAGGATGGCTCAGCAGATAGAAGTGCTGGCTGCCAAGCTTGAAGATTTGAATGAAATCACCAGCTCCCACATAGTGGAAGAATAGAGCCAACTCCCACTAGAAAACTTTAACACACACACACACACACACACACACACACACACACACACACACACACACTCCTCCACATATATATACTATAAAAACATTTAAAATGATAGAGGATATAAACCTGAATTGTTTGAAAGTATTTTGAGACAGGGTTTCTCTGTGTATCCTTAGCTGTCCTGGAACTTGATTTGTAGACCACCTGCTTCTGCCTCTTAACTGCTGGGATTGAGAGTGTACACCACTGTGCCTGGTAAATCATTTTATCTTTTGATGATCTCTTGTGTTTGTATTTACATTGAAGAGATTAGGGAGCTGAGAACGCTGCTTGGTGGTCCAGTTCTTGCTTAGCATGTGTGTCACTAGCCATCCCTAACACTATAAAAACCTTATGCCCATAAGGGCTTAGGATACACGCAGATAAATCACCAGCCAAAGACAACTTGGAAGGTTTTACTTTCACCGTATAGGTTACAGTCCATCATGGAGCAAAGCTAAGACAGGACTCAAGGCAGGAGCTTAAGGAAGAAACTTCAGATGAAGCTAGGCATTCTCTTAGGGTCACACTCAGCTACTTTTCTTACTCAGCCCAGGCCAGTTGCTTGGGGATGATCTGCTTAGCTTCGCTACTGCCCACCATGGGCCAACCCTTGACGTGAGTTAACAAGGTGTCCATAGCCCTGCCTGCCCCAAGCCCGGTCCGAATGAAGGTGGTTCTTCAGTTGAGATCCTTCTTCATTCTGTCAAGTTCACAAGGGCACACATAATTGCTAGAACAAAAATCATGGTCATGACTAAATAATAACGGATTCTTTGAGAAGAATGGTTTATCCATGAGTGGCTGAGCACTTTATGAAGAAAAATTGTCAGAGAACTTGATTGCCACCCAAAAGAAAGGTTAAAGTCTTCCACAAATCCCTTTTGACTTAGTGTTTTACTACTGTGAAGAAACACCACCACCAAGGCAACTCTTATAAAGGACAACATTGAATTGGGGCTGGCTTACAGGTTCAGAGGTTCAGTCCAGTATCATCAAGGCATGGTAGCATACAGGTGCTGAGAGTTCTACATCTTGTTCCAAAGGCAAAAACCAGAAGACTGGATGGTGAAGAGATTTAGATTACTTTGACAAAGGAGGTCTCAGAACAGCCTGGTATAAATTCAGTTCTGTGGTTACTAAAATTCACTCTTATGAAGAACATTTTAATGAAAAGGAACAAGCTGAGAAAGGAAAAAAAGAAAATCTCCAAATTCCCATTCATCCAAACAAAACCATGGTCAGGCCTATCACAGCAATACCCCAGTCCCTGGTACCAACTTCTATCTTAGCTGGGCTTTTACTGCTGTGAAGAGACACCATGACCAAGGCAACTCTTAAAAGGAAATCATTTAATTGGGGCGGGCTTTCAATTTAAGGTTTAGACCATTATCATCAAGGCAGGAATGTGACAGCATCCAGGCAGGCATGGTGGAGGAGGAGCCAAGAGGTTCCTAGGCTACTAGAAGATGTGTTTAGGAGGAGGAGGCCTGTTGCCCACCCCCACAGAGACACACTTCCTCCAACAAGGCCACACCTGTGCCATTCCCTGGGCCAGGCATATTAAAACCACCACTCCTGAAATCTGAAAGAGTGGGTAGTTTTAGTAGATAGTTGTAGTACCATTCTAGAACATTAACTAAATCTGAAAACATGTCAGACTTAATCCAGGTAGTCTAATTACTGATAATGCATTTTGACTAAAGATAACACTAAAAAGAGAAACCAAGCTCAGCCTGACTGGATATTCAAACTACAACACTTTAATATTGAGACTAGGGTATCAGGTATTTTCCCAAGAATGTTAGGGTGAGTTGTGTATTAGTGCTTGCATAGCTATTCTGCCCAGTTAGCTCGTCACAGGAACAGACAATGTTAAGCTCCCACGCTGGGACTGACTGACTGGGCAGTGATATTGCTGCCTTTAAGCCCCTCAGGAGGAGTCAGAGGCAGGGTGTTCTCTGAGTTTTAGGTCAGCCTGGTCTACACAGAGGAAAAAACCCTGTCTAAAATAAATTTTTTTCATACTTGCTTATGGTTAAAAACGAAAATATTTTAGGCTACTTAGTAGAATTACAAAATGAAAATACTTCTAGTAACCAGCATTATGCCTACAGTCCCTAAAGGGAAGAGATCAAAGATGTCTTATTTCCCCTCCACAGAATTTGCTGTCTATTTCAGTAAAACAATTAAGAATCTAGGAATTGCTAGGTTCTTGGTTGAGGTTCTAGTAAGGAAGCACAGCTCCTCCTGTTCCCGTGTGGTTAGAAGATGTCTGGGTAGAGAACTGTTCTTTGGAAGGTGAAGCTGTGGTGCTGTAGACAGCAAGAAGAAAGTGCAAGACAGAAGGCTCAGAACAACCTTCCTTACAGGAAACCCGGGAGAGGAGGAACGAAGAGCACCACACAGTTGGGTCATTTATGCATGTGCGAATTGATTTGTTGTTTTGTTTTGTTTTGTTTTGTTTTTTGGTTTTTCAAGACAGGGTTTCTCTGTATAGGCCTGGCTGTCCTGAAACTCACTCTGTAGACCAGGCTGGCCTCGAACTCAGAAATCCACCTGCCTCTGCCTCCCCAGTGCTGGGATTAAAGGCATGCGCCACCACCACCCGGCTGTGAATTGATTCTTGAATGTGCCCACAAGGTGGAATGTTAGCCTCTAATGCCCCTGCACCTCTAGCAGCTGGGCTTTGTGGGCGTTCCAGGGTCACTTTTTTGTGACTTCACAGCTGCTTGTGTGGTTCCACTTTCACTAAGGTAATGGGGTTTTCTTCCCATGCTGGTATAGCTATTTTTTTTAATATTTGATTTTTTTTAACAAAATAAAGTATAATAAGAAAAAATGAAAACCATCATATCAAAGTTAGACAAGCCAAGCCAACAGAAAAATAGAAGAGCCCTGAGAACAGGCTCAAGAACCAGGAACCTACTTGTTTATCCCTCAGGAGTCCCATGAAAGAACGAAACAGAAAATTGATAAGCACGCACAGGGCCCGGAGCAGACCTGTGCAGACCTTCTGATAGTTATGGGCTTTTCCACCTTTTGGAATGGGGCTTATCTTTATTATCAAGTTGTAGGGCTTTAAAAATGTTTTTATATTAATCCATTAGCACATTTATTTTGTAAATATCTTCTAATTGTTAATTTTGATCCTTTGCTTGATTTAACTTATAAAGTGTTCATTTTCTGGTTATTGTTTTGTGTCCAAAAAATACTTAGTTTGGTTTACAAAGATCTCTCCTAGTCATTACAGTTTTTATTTCTATATTTAGTTCTGCGATCTGTGTGGAACTAATTTTGTGGAAAGTATGAAGTCGGAACTGTCCCCTTCCTCCTATATGGATAGGCGGCTGAGCTGCTGCCTCGCTGGGTTGGAAATGCCATCCTTTCCGCACTGAGTTGAAAGCAGAATTTACCCGGCATCTTTGAAAGAGATGAATCGAGGATACAAGTGTGTTTTTTCGGCTTCTGTGCCCTATGGCGCATCTGTCTGTTCTTCCACCAGTGTTATGCTGTCATTGCTGAAGGCTTTCCACCCCGCTTCTGCTCACTCTTAGACCACATCAGCCTGAATGGGGGCCAAGGGGCAGCATCCATGGCTATTTTTACCAGGACCACGTCTGCTATCCCAGATAGCAGTGATAATGTCTACAGATGTTGTTCAACGCCTCTTAAGAACAGGGCTTGCCTTTTGTTGCTGTGATGTATAATACACTGTCTTGACTTTTTTCTGAGTATTTCTATAAAAGCCCTTGTTGCTGTTTTCAGTCAGTTGTCAGTTTCTGTCTTTAAAATACCAGTGTGTTCCTTTGGGAGCTGTGATTATGCTGAAGCTGGGGGGATGTTTGAGAAGAACCCAGTTTCCCTTAACTTGATAGAGTAACTTTCTTAAGTCCTTGGGTTTGTATAACAGTTACTTAAGTGCTGGATCTCTCCTTAAATCCTGGTTGTTGCTGTTCAGGAGGAGGAGGGAGATGCATGTGCATGTGCTTGAGGTCAGGGTTGGCATCACCTGCCTTCTTGATCACTCTCCACTGAAGCTGATTTTCTTAGTGGACCCTGGAGCTGCCCATCCCACTAGCCAGTTTACCCTTCCTTTGTCTCCACTGCAGATCGCCAGCAGGGCAACGTGTCCTGCTGGTTTGTGTAGATGTCAAGGATCCCGAGTCCATTGTTCATGCTGGACCAACTGCTTCATCTCCTCTGCTATCAATTTTGTAATTAGTATTTTCCTTTTTTTTTTTTTTTTAAGTAATTTCTTATCTGAGAGAGGACTTTAGGTTTTGCTGATTTTTCTCTATTGTTTGTTAGGGCTTTGGAATTTTCTTTTTTGCCTTTTAACTTTCTAACCTAAACACACATAGTCATACATTTTGGTTTTAGCACATCTCTACAGTGTTTTGTTTTTGTTTTTATTTTGAAGAATTTATTATTTATATGAGTACACTGTAGCTGTCTTTAGACACACCAGAACTCATCAGATTCCATTCCATTCCATTGTGCTAATCACTGAGTAAGGTGTCCCAGTCTTATCCAGGCCCCCAGGGTCCTCTTTTCAGTAAGGGCCTCCTCCTGACCCTGTCCTTCTGTCTTTGCTGGGTGCACATGTGTGGCGACGCAATGAGTAAGAATTCCCTTCCTCGGTCTCCTCCCCTGTTATTTTCCATCTCCTAACTCCTCCTGCTTGTTAGCTATAATCCTCACTTGGGCTTTATTCACGTGTGAATCCAAGCTCTCTCCCCTACTGTAATAATCTTGACACTTATCACAACTGACTGCTGAGTTTGAATAAAGGCTTCCTCACTGTTTAAACAAATATCAGTAATTTCATCTTTATCAGCATATACTTTTAAAATTCATGCAAAGAAAATTGGTGTTACTAAAGAGAAATGCCAAACCATCACCCCAGTTGGAAATCTTAAGATCCCTGTCAGTAGGTAACTCAAACCAAACATCAGAGAAGATACAAATCTAAATAATACCAGCAACTATATTGATCTCCATTCACCAGTAACACCAAATGTGTACGTTTAGAGTTAAGGCTTTTTGATGTTTGGTTATGTGAATAGTGCAGGAGGATTGGGGGGCTGGTTTTGTTTTCTGTTTGATTCCCACCCACCCCACTCTTTTTGGTTACTTGAGCAGTTATACTTGAAGTGATCCAGGGGCCTTCTGGGGCAGGCTATTACCTGAAAGGGTCAAACTATCACTAAAGATACTGCGAACTTGCATTCTCTGTTGAGTCTCTTGTTCTTATAAATACACAAGTAATTAGAGGATACATGGCATGCTTCCTCAGAATAGTGAATGCAAAAATATAATGGGAATCTAATTTAAATCTCAGACAAGGAAGTTTTTAAAAACATAAGGTAGTATTTACTGTTTTTTTTTTTCTTTTTTGGTTTTTCGAGACAGGGTTTCTCTGTGTAGCCCTGGCTGTCCTGGAACTCACTCTGTAGACCAGGCTGGCCTTGAACTCAGAAATCCGCCTGCCTCTGCCTCCCGAGTGCTGAGATTAAAGGCGTGCGCCACCATGCCCGGCGTATTTACTGTTTTTAAGGATACAATTTGTTAGTGTTTATTGCTGACATGAAATGGATTTATTTTCTACATGGGGTGTGTGTGGTGTGTGTGTGCACTGGTACACACATGCATAGAGCAAGCGTTTTCTTGGCTGAGCCATCTCTCTGGCCTCTGACTTTTCCTATACATCCCATTTGTGGTAGTCTCTGGTCTCTATTTTAAACATGGACGCGGTGCATTTCAGGCACATTTCCTCCCTTCAGTGCCCTTCATCACTGCTCTTCCCATCAAGGTCCGTTCCCACCAAGGCACAGGACTTTTGCTGTCCCTTTTTATTTGATTGGGGTTGCTTGCCGAAGTATGGTTGAGAGCTATTGAAGTAGTCTTCTTTCCTCATTATCTCTTCAAAGCCTGCTACCAAAGAAAACTGACTTACAATATGTTAAGTCTACCCGGTGAAAGATAATATTGAATGTGTAAGTTTTAGGAAGTTGTAAAATAGTGCCTTTATATTCCATAGTTAGAGAGTTATAGGGTTTGTACCTTCTTCATCATGAATCTTGAATAACAATGGTTTCTTGATGACTGTTCATATCCCAATGATGCCTGCTGTGTGCTAGAGTGTTTGGGCAGGACTTGTATCCTTGAGGGGTTAGGATAGCAGGAGTAATATAGAAACTGCAACAGTATAAAACAGAACTTGTGCAACATGCTTTCTGAGCACATAATGAGTCTAGAAGTTTTCATTATGCTTTTAAATTCTAGATGGGAAATTAAAAGTAACTAGAACATTAACAGGAAAGGTCAGACTTGGCAATGCAGCAGTGAATGGACCTTTCCTTATAGAGAATGCTGGTGGGAGCAGACCTTGGTGATTAGAGCTGTGTGTGGGGGAAGGGTTGGTGTGGTGTGGTGTGCAGGCTAGAAATCGTCTTCATGCCTGTTACTCTGCTGGAAATGAATAGGGAGCCATTGGAAACCAACCACAAGGAGCTGCACCAGTCGCTCACCCTTCATGCTTGCTTATGTATCATTTATGACATGAACCAGTCACAGTGACAGTTGTTCCCAGATGAGATTGATAGTTGTACATTTGTATTGTGTTTATCCTTGTCTGTCTCACAGCCTTGGCCCTTTGGTGAGTAAAGTGAAAGAGTACCAAGTGGAGACGATCGTGGACACCCTCTGCACCAACATGCTTTCCGACAAGGAGCAGCTGCGAGACATTTCCAGCATTGGCCTGAAAACAGTCATTGGAGAACTTCCGCCAGCTTCCAGTGGTGAGCAAGAATGGATTCTCTTGTTGCTTTCCACGTGGGAATACATCCTCTCCACAGTCCACTTACTAAGTGTGCTGTGTGTGTCAGTTCTGAAGGATATTTATGCTGGTGCAGGGGTTCGCTGTGGAGCCTCTGCACTGAGGAAAAGATAAGCAAATACCAACTTGGATTAGTTTGTAATTCTAGGCTTGATTTAGTTTTTTTATAAAAGCTTATTGGGTAAAATTCTAAAAAGTTAAGACATAGCTATGAAACTGTTCAGTTTACTAGTAGCTTTAATTAAGTTTGAGCCCTTTCCAGTTACTGAATAATTTAATAATTAATGAATTTGATAATTCATTAATTATTTTGACTTTTGGCCTCTGTCAGAATTATCTAGGTAATGTAAATCTGAGATTGGACTTAACACCTGTGTTTAATTTAGAAGTCTGAAAATTATTGTCCTAACTGTAAATGGGGGAAATGATCATATCCCTACTGTGGGAGGATTTTAAATTGGTAATATCATTTGAGTATTCTCACTCACTATAAATACTAGTGATTGTCTATCATTATGATCAGTTCTGTTCTCTGCTTCTTTTAGTCTAAACATCACACAGTTGAAATATGCAGAGATTAAGTCACCACCCAGAGTTTTGACTTCCTGTTTGGTTAAAGATTCAAGCAGTTTGGAGGGTGCTCGTGGATGAGGCCCTGGGTCCCATCCCTAGCACCACAAGAGGAAAAACAGTTCTTTCCATCTCAAACTGGTGCTGTTTCCAGAGCATAACAGTGTTGCTTGACCCTCTTGAGGCATCCAGGCGGTCTGAGTAATGACGGATGCTACTCTCCTTCCTGTTGTACACTGTCTTCATTTGTTCCCTCATACAAGATGTAGTTAGTTGGTTTTTACAAGATAGTTGAATAGTTTTTTTTAACTATTGAGATTCTAACTTTCACAGTGAGTTACTTCTTCCCTCTATCCTGGCATTTGTAAACATGACCTACTTTAAAGTGAGGGGTGCAGCCTGCATGCACGCAACATCTCACCCCTTGGTCACGTGACTGACTAAAGCTTAAATCTATTTTTTTTTCTTTTAAAGCAACTGTTTAAGTGTTGGAGTGCAAATTCAACAGAACTTAAGGCTGTTGCTAGAGAGAACTCAAGAACAGAACAGTTGTGATGCTTTCAGTGTAGAGATTTGTTTGCCAAACACTACAGGCTTCCTAGCCAGTGGTCACTCAGTACTTGCCTGGCATGACTTGAATAGTGGTATTTGTCACATTTTCTGGACCCCTTCACAGCTGTTAATTTCTGATTCTTGGTCAGGTCTAATAAGGTATTTTTTAACTCTTTTTTTTCTTAGCAAGGATCTCTTGAATGCCTTTGAATTTTTGAATATTTGGCAACTAATGCGGATATGAATTTTAACACACTTGAAATTTTTATTTACTCTTGCAGGCTCTGCATTAGCTGCTAATGTATGTAAAAAGATTACTGGACGCCTTACCAGTGCAATAGCAAAGCAGGAAGATGTTTCTGTTCAGCTCGAAGCCTTGGATATCATGGCTGACATGTTGAGCAGGTAAGTGTCCCTGGTGTTTTTGTAGTGCGTGTATTACAGATATTATGATCATTATTGACATTTTTTTTTGGTTAATATGATAAAACTTGGCCTAGATATCCGTGGTTGTGGGTAAAGAAAATGTAAGATGCATCATAGATTTTTCTTTTTTAAGGTTTATTTAATGTATGTGAGTACACTGCAGCTCTTTTCAGACACACCAGAAGAGGGCATTGGATCCCATTATGGATGGTTGAGAGCCACCATGTGGTTGCTGGGAATTGAACTCAGGACCTCTGGAAGAGCAGTCAGTGCTCTTAACCACGGAGCCACCACTCCAGCCCATCACAGATGGTTTTTTGATTCTGAAAAATGTTGTGATTTACCTTTTTTTTTTAGCAGTTAGTTTATTATTGTTGCATCCATTCATCTGCTTAAGTGAAGAGATGCCTTACCAGTCACCAGTCTGCAGCTAAACACGCCAGCCTCTAGCAGTCAGGTTTATGCTGTGTATTTGGGGTGGGAGGGCTGGATTCTGTTCATTTGTTGCTCTCCTACTTTCTGTGGCAGCTGGCTAAGGAATAGATTTGAGCGACTCCTGAGAAAATAAACCTTTTAGGGCACTTCACTTCCAGTGTGTCCTTCTTTCTAATAATGATGAGTCCTTGTGGGTATTATTTGTAGTTAATTTAAGTTGAAAAATAGTTTAGCACTTTGATATAGAAAAATGTGTGTATATTAAATATCTGCAGTGAGGGGCTCTCAGTACCCTGGCATACAGTACAGTGAGGGGCTCTCAGTGCCCTGGCATACAGTGCAGTGAGGGGCTCTCAGTGCCCTGGCATACAGTACAGTGAGGGGCTCTCAGTGCCCTGGCATACAGTGCAGTGAGGGGCTCTCAGTGCCCTGGCATACAGTGCAGTGAGGGGCTCTCAGTGCCCTGGCATACAGTGCAGTGAGGGGCTCTCAGTGCCCTGGCATACAGTGCAGTGAGGGGCTCTCAGTGCCCTGGCATACAGTGCAGAGTACTTAGATTTCTGCTCTAGGAGATAATATGGAAAGGCCAGAATGAAGACTAAGGGAGGCCGGGCGTGGTGGCGCACTCCTTTAATCCCAGCACTTGGGAGGCAGAGGCAGGTGGATTTCTGAGTTAGAGGACAGCCTGGTCTACACAGAGAAACCCTGTCTCCAAAAAAAAAAAAAAAAAAAGACTAAGTGAGACTGTATTCAGTGACTCTTATATGGGACTAGTGGAAGGGGTGCACACATGAAAGAGTATTGAAGCAGAGGGGTTGATTTGCCATGACATAGGGTAAATACAAAGGCAGTAGAAATCCTGCTGAGGTGGGTGGGCTCTAAGTGTGTGAGGTGTGACTGACGAGCAGTGATAGCCCACACGTGACTCTGAGTGATGTTGGCTGATTGAGCTGTGTGCTTTGATGTGATTGGGAACAACAATTTTGGGAGCAAGTGAACCAGTAAAAGTGGGTATGAGATGGACAGATGAGAGGACGGGAGAAGGGGTGCCGGGCTTTTGGAGGCGTAGGCACTCAGACTCAGAAACAAGAATCTAGATAAAATACATTGAAGTCTTGGAAGGAGTAAAGTGACAAGATCATTGTGTGTTTGGTTTTATTTGGTGGTTTGCCAGCCATTTGGATAGCCGGCCTGTAGTAGGAATCTGGGCCTCACTCCTGGGGTTATTTGGGGAAACACATCTCAGATGTACACATTCAGCTTAGGCTTCTGGGTTGCACTGGAGGGGCGAGTGAGCATTGGGCTTTTCTCTGTGACTGAGTTGTGCTTTCTCTCCCGGTTTATTTAGAGTCTAGACACACTGCTGGTGCTCAGCATGTTGCACTTACTTGTCTTTGTTTGTTTGTTTCCCTTTAAGGCAAGGAGGACTGCTTGTTAATTTCCACCCTTCAATTCTGACCTGTCTGCTTCCCCAGCTGACCAGCCCTAGACTTGCAGTGAGGAAAAGAACAATTATTGCTCTTGGCCACCTAGTTATGAGCTGCGGAAATATAGTTTTTGTAGACCTTATTGAACATCTGTTGTCAGAGTTGTCCAAAAATGACTCCATGTCAACAACAAGGACCTACATACAGTGTATTGCTGCTATTAGTAGGCAAGCTGGCCATAGAATAGGTAAGCCGTTGTCAAGTGCTTCAAAGGTGTCTCTATTTCAACTGTGTATGTCGTACATGGGTTTCGGGATCACACTCAGGCCTTTGGGCTTGTGCAGGCACCTATGCCCTCTGGCCCCTGAAATTGTCTCATACAAAACTGGGTTTTGTTTTGTTTTGTTTTAAATGTGTAGTTTTAAGAGGCAATATGTTTTTCCTAGGTGAATACCTTGAAAAAATAATTCCTTTGGTGGTAAAATTTTGTAATGTAGATGATGATGAATTAAGAGAATACTGCATTCAAGCTTTTGAATCATTTGTGAGAAGGTAAGTTTTTAAGACCTTTTTATTTAAATTATTTCTGAAGAATAGAATAGTTACTAAGATTAAGTAAAGAGAAATAGCACATACAATTTCATGTGTGTTTGTTTTTCTCATTAAATAGTAATTAAACTGTAGTAACATCACTTACTTTGAAAATATTTAGCATTGTTAGGACTTAACAGTCGGAGCTGGAGAGATGGCTCAGCGGTTAAGAGCACTGACTGCTCTTCCAGAGGTCCTGAGTTCAAATCCCAGCAACCACATGGTGGCTCACAACCATCTCATAATGAGATCTGATGCCCTCTTCTGGGGTGTCTGAAGACAGCTACAGTGTACTTACATATAACGAATGAAGAAATCTTTGGGCCAGAGCGAGCAGGGCCGGAGAGAGAAGAAAAAGTGTCTGAAGACAGCTATAGTGTATTTACATATAATAAATAACTCTTTAAAAAAAAAAGAAAGAAAAAAGAAAAAAAAAAAGAACAGTCATACTTTTTTGTTTACTTTTACCTCTCTTAAGTGGAAAGAAATACCAGAATAGTAATATAATTTGTCTTAATCCTAACTGGTTTTAGTCTGGCCTTTGTCCTTTATGTCATGGTTTAAAGAAGCATCTTTATAGACAAGCCATTTTAAAAATATTTTTAAATATTTGTGCTATGTCTGTGTTTGCATCATGGGTATTCATGGGAGTCCACAGAAAGTGTCAGATTCCCTGAACCTGGACTTAAAGGCAAGCGCTACCCTCCATGTGGATGGTGAGGAATTGAACCCAGGCCTCTGCAAGAACAGAGTCCTCTTAGTCACTACGCTGTCCCACCGTCTCCATGCCAACTTTTGAAAATTGTAAATGTTGACATTTATTTCTGTCCAGTTTATGAAGAACTACAAATTGCTCCTTTAATTTTGACTCTGGGCATAGATGCATTTTCATTGATTCTCAGCATACTGTGAGAGAAGACCATGCTAAATGAATGCTCTGTAAAAATTTTACTATTCCCACTTGAACAATATAGTTAAAATAGGTATATGGTACATGGGTGGGATGCACATCCAAAAATTAAATATGTTTTGAAAGATAAATCTTTTCAAACCTGAAGCTCATGGGACAGAAATTGTGGTGAGACACCACTTTGCTATTACTGCTAATAGCCGAGGCAGGGAGGGAAGCACTGCCTGCGTGTGCTTTTAAAGCAGTTCTCATCTTTACATTTAGGTGCCCTAAAGAAGTTTATCCTCATGTGTCTACCATTATAAACATTTGTCTAAAATACCTTACCTATGATCCAAATTACAATTACGATGATGAAGATGAAGATGAGAATGCGATGGATGCTGACGGTGGAGATGACGATGACCAAGGTATTCAGATGGTACATGGGAGCTGCCCTTGTGTCCTGAGAGAAGTCAGGCTTAGGGTGGGAGGAAGCTTCACTGCGCACTGTACCTTGTCTTGTTTCCTGTGATGCTCACGCCTAGAGTCTTGGACGTGGGAGAGGACAACCATTCGACTCTGTATATTTCTTATAAAGCATTTGGTTTTTTAAAAATGAATCTAAAGGTACATACTCAGAGCATTTTGGTTAGTATTGACAGATCCTGCATTGAGGCCCTGATTAATGCTCACGAATAATGTGAACATGTGGTTGAAGTCAGACTGCCTTGTGGGAATGCTTCAAGGGGATGCTATTGCTGCTTTGTTTGGAAGAATTCTAATATATTTAATTAGTCTTTTTTGTTGTTGTTGTTGTTTGTTTTTTTGTTTGTTTGTTTTTCGAGACAGGGTTTCTCTGTATAGCCCTGGCTGTCCTGGAACTCACTTTGCAGACCAGGCTGGCTTCGAACTCAGAAATCTGCCTGCCTCTGCCTCCCGGGTGCTGGGATTAAAGGCGTGCGTCACCATACCCAGCTTCTAATATATTTAAATGGGTAGATTACTGAGTATATGGGTTGGTAGGATTCCTGTTATAAGACTTTCTAAATTTGTGTAAATTTATGCAATAACTTCCTATAAAATCTGTAAATTAACCCATCTAAAAAACAAGCACATAGACACAGCCACCTCAGTCTACTCCAGCAAGTGCTTCCCGTTCTCTCTGAAGTAGATCTCACACAGACGCTCGCTCATTAAAGTCATTTCTTACCCTTCTGTCTTGAATACAGTGCAGTAATGGACGAGGTTGCAAATGACTGCAGGTATCTCGCTCTTAGTTCTCTCCTTTACCGCACCTCCCTGCTGTCTGTCTGTTGGTCTGCTTCTTATAATATCTAACTACTAAATACATATATGTTTGAGTCCTTGTACTTACCTGTAATACTTCATTTTTCTTTGGATATCATCTCAATAGGATTGTTAAGTGGTGAACATTTTCTTCATGAAGAATTGATCTCCACACAGATTGATAAAAAGTTGAAAATAAAATGTTTTTGTTCCAGTAGCACATAAAAGATTCAATGAAAAGCTATGTATGAAACCTGTGACAGGATTCTTCTCACAAAAAGTTAATCATAACTATTGTCTTTACTAGATCTATAGCCAGTCGGTTTTGTAGTCTTCTTATTAATGCCCATTGGTTGATTTTTCTCTACTAAGTCTTGACTTGGGTTCAATGCTCCAGGAAGATTCAATGAGAAGATTGTAAGCAAGCCACAGTTCATTATTAAAATAGTCATGGCTGTCACAAACACTGTAGATGTGAAGCTGTTTTAACTAAGTGTCTTGGTTAAGAACACCAGCTCACTGTGCTGAGTTATGTACTCTGTATACCATTAATAGCCTGTTCCACATTGAAACTTCCCTTTAGGGAGTGACGATGAATACAGTGATGATGACGACATGAGCTGGAAAGTGAGACGCGCGGCTGCTAAGTGCCTGGACGCTGTCGTTAGCACACGGCATGAGATGCTCCCGGAATTCTACAAGACTGTCTCTCCTGCACTAATATCCAGATTTAAAGAGCGTGAAGAAAATGTAAAGGCAGATGTTTTTCATGCATACCTGTCTCTTTTGAAACAAACTCGTCCAGTGCAAAGTTGGCTGTGTGACCCTGACGCAATGGAGCAGGGAGACACGCCCCTAACGATGTTGCAGAGTCAGGTCAGTGTGTGCTCGTCGCTGGAAGCCACCAGCAGTGATGGTGCTCTTGTCTCAGGGAGAAACGGCAGTGCAGGGCCATTTAGGGAACTCAAAGTTAATGGGTTTCATAGTACTTGGAAATCATTGGTTGTTGTAAACCATTACTTATAAACCATAGGATGGTATTAAAGTAGATGGATGGTGGGTGGAAGGAAGGCAGGCAGATGCACACTGATAGATGATAAGTAGTACATAGAGCATAAGTAGATATAGAAGCACTGACTGAGCACAGAGAAAGTGCTTAGTAGAACCATGAGGAAGACAGGATTCTTTGATGTCTATTTCTCAGATCATTTTTCTTTGTGTTGGAGAAAGAGTGCTTAATCTTGTTCTACTTTTTTATTGCATGATTAGTTTTTTTAGGGTCCCTGTTAATAAATAGCCTTGTATCTATGACTTGTTAGTAAAAACTATACCTTAGTTTTGCTAAACATAAGAACATGTAGACAAGATACCTGAATTTTACTTCTGCTGCTGGTACCTTTGAGGTATGGTGCCATTTATTGCAATAGCAAACTAAAAAAAAGAAGAAAAAAATACCGTTTGCTGTTTGTTTGTTTTTTTCTCCACAATTTGCTCTCTACTGTTTTTGTATTTATAAATTATTTTGCTTAAATTTTTGGTTGGAAATTATTGTAATCAGTGGAGACTTGTGCCTGTGGAAGTTTTTCTGTACTTCGTTGAAGCTGTCGAGCAAATGCAGTTACAACTGAGTATATACAGTGTGTGCAAGATAGAAACTTGGTTCCCATGTTCTTGTGCCTGTCTGAGTAGTATTTGAGAGCTGAGTTGGAAATGTGACCAAAGGTTGATTCTTGTGCTCAGTTCCTGTGAGTTGTTACAGGTGTGTGGAGGAAGTACCTTTGGGTCAGCACACTGACTGTATTATAATTGCAGGTTCCCAACATTGTTAAAGCCCTACACAAACAGATGAAAGAGAAGAGTGTAAAGACCCGACAGTGTTGCTTTAACATGTTAACTGAACTAGTAAATGTGCTGCCTGGAGCACTAACCCAGCACATTCCTGTACTTGTACCAGGTGCGTCTTTGGGTACTTACTAAGCCCTTGGTTTTTAGCGGTTACATAAGCTTGAATAAATGTTTCACTCACGAGAAGTTTGTAATAATTTGTACCTTCTTTTGACCATTTTGAGCACATGAAGTTAGATCCTTGTAAGAAAAGGGATTTATTATTTTCTATATATTTTTATTCTTCTCCCACATTAGAAATAAAATGCAGATAGAAAATTTAAGTTTTTGAAGGGTGGCTTTTAATTCTTTGTGAAAACTGCATAGAAATGATTAGCTGTTTTGTTGGCGTTTCAGGAATCATTTTCTCACTGAATGATAAGTCCAGCTCATCAAACCTGAAGATCGATGCACTGTCGTGTCTGTATGTCATCCTCTGTAACCATTCTCCTCAAGTTTTCCATCCTCATGTTCAGGCTCTGGTCCCTCCGGTGGTGGCCTGTGTTGGAGACCCATTTTACAAGATCACTTCAGAAGCCCTTCTTGTCACTCAGCAGCTTGTCAAAGTGATCCGCCCTCTAGACCAGCCCTCCTCGTTTGATGCAACGCCTTACATCAAAGATCTCTTCACCTGTACAATTAAGCGCTTAAAAGCAGCTGACATTGATCAGGAAGTCAAGGAAAGGGCTATTTCCTGTATGGGACAGATTATTTGCAATCTTGGAGACAATTTGGGTTCTGATTTATCAAATACACTTCAGATTTTCTTGGAGAGACTCAAGAATGAGATTACTCGGCTAACGACCGTAAAAGCACTGACCCTGATTGCTGGGTCACCTTTGAAGATAGATCTGAGGCCTGTGCTGGGAGAGGGGGTCCCTATCCTTGCTTCATTCCTCAGGAAAAATCAGAGAGCTTTGAAACTGGGGACCCTCTCTGCCCTGGATATTCTCATTAAGAACTACAGTGACAGCTTGACGGCTGCCATGATTGATGCAGTTCTAGATGAGCTCCCGCCTCTCATCAGCGAAAGCGACATGCACGTGTCGCAGATGGCCATCAGCTTCCTTACCACCCTGGCCAAGGTGTATCCCTCCTCCCTGTCAAAGATAAGCGGATCTATTCTCAATGAACTGATTGGACTTGTGAGATCACCTCTGCTGCAGGGAGGAGCTCTCAGTGCCATGCTAGACTTTTTCCAAGCTCTGGTTGTCACTGGAACAAACAATCTAGGGTACATGGACTTGCTGCGCATGCTAACGGGTCCAGTTTACTCTCAGAGCACAGCTCTCACTCATAAGCAGTCTTATTATTCCATTGCCAAATGTGTAGCTGCCCTTACTCGAGCGTGCCCTAAAGAGGGACCTGCCGTAGTAGGTCAGTTTATTCAAGATGTCAAGAACTCAAGGTCTACAGATTCCATTCGTCTCTTAGCACTCCTTTCTCTTGGAGAAGTTGGGCACCATATTGACTTAAGTGGGCAGTTGGAATTAAAATCTGTAATATTAGAGGCTTTCTCATCTCCTAGTGAAGAAGTTAAATCAGCTGCGTCCTATGCATTAGGCAGCATTAGTGTAGGCAACCTTCCTGAGTATCTGCCGTTTGTACTACAAGAAATAACCAGCCAGCCCAAAAGGCAGTATCTTCTGCTTCACTCTTTGAAGGAGATCATTAGCTCTGCATCGGTGGCAGGCCTTAAGCCATATGTTGAGAACATCTGGGCCTTGCTGCTAAAGCACTGTGAGTGTGCGGAGGAAGGCACCAGGAATGTCGTGGCTGAATGTCTAGGGAAACTCACTCTCATTGATCCTGAAACTCTCCTCCCACGGCTTAAAGGTTATTTGATATCAGGTGAGTAGCAAGAGTTAGTCAGCTATAAGTTTATTGACCGTTAGTTGCCTTGAAAGATGCCTAATGAGGAACTACCATCTGCTTTTTAAAAAACATGTGTAAAGCCATGTGTGTGATGAGAAAGCACTGACATGTGTTATAATATGGATTGATATTCAGGGGTACTTTGTTCCTCAAAATGATGAACTCTAATTGGGTAATGTCTAAATACGTGTGATCCAGTTCTTTTTTTTTTTTTTTTTTTTTTAAAGATTTATTTATTTATTATATGTAAGTACACTGTAGCTGTCTTCAGACACCCCAGAAGAGGGCATCAGAACTCATTACGGATGGTTGTGAGCCACCATGTGGTTGCTGGGATTTGAACTCAGGACCTTCAGAAGAGCAGTCAGTGCTCTTACCCACTGAGCCATCTCTCCAGCCCCCGTGATCTAGTTCTTATGCTAACCGCATTTTAATGTTGCTATTTTTGATTTAAAATATAGAAAAGACAACTCTTGAATTTAATATGAAGATCTTGGAGGTACTTATATTAAAATTACAGAAATTATTGAGTTTAAAGGCAAAAACTACTTTTGATTTGTCAGTGTTTACCCAACTAGAATAAATAGGTAATAATTCATAATAAAGGAGTTAAAATAGTGTTTAATTAAATTTTTCTTAACCATTGTATTTAACTTTTTGTGAGGGCTAGGTCCTCTGTTTTCTGAGAGTTAGAAGACTGCTTGTTGGGACAATGATAGTTTTAAAATGTCTTTCATGGTCACTGGGGAGTACATACCAATGAACTTGCAATTGCAATGTTTTGATTAGGGTCATCGTATGCCAGGAGCTCGGTGGTTACAGCTGTGAAGTTCACGATTTCTGATCATCCTCAGCCTATTGATCCACTATTGAAGAACTGCATAGGTGAGCGGCAGCGACATGTATGCCTGATTGGTGCCTTTGGGAAAGTAGAAAGCTTTATTAAGGTTCTCAGCATTGCTTACCCCCCCTAATATCAGTAGTCATCCAAACCTGCGGGGTGAAAGTTGTGTTTTCTTAAGGACCGGTGTTGGTACAAGGGAGGAGACTATAGGGATATACCTAAGTATATTCATGCCTTCTTCAGTGTGCAGGAAAAAGGGGGCAGCCAGATGCATAAAAGTTCAGAGATAGGCAGCAGAGATACAGATGAGTGGTCGTATTAGGACCCAGAAGTAGTTTATGTGAGCAGATGTCTAGTCCCTCCTTACTGTCTGTGTAGATATACTTAAACTTTTGTATTATGAAAGTCAGGATGGGGGAAGACCTGCAGAAGTTTGCAGAGTCTCAGCATTCAGTTCACCAAGGTATCTTCAGATACTGACGGGAAACGAAAGGACTGGACTAAAAGGACCTGCCCAAAGCTTTACTGCTAACACGGGAAAGGATCGGACTCCGTGTGGCCTTAAGGAATTTTACATTCTCATTTTTTCCTGCGCATTTGCAAAATAGCATACTTAAAATTCTGGTTTTAGAGTAGCTGCATACTGTATTTGGCATTTGTCCTGTTGGGTCATAGTTTCCTCATTTTACTCCCATGTTCTTACTAATTCCCATGTTCCTTAGTGACGACACCGATAATGTTAGGATGTGATTCTCTGTCCTTTGAATTCTATCCCTGGCAAGTCTGCATTGAGCTCGGCTTCTTGCTGTTCTTAGTGAACTATGAGGAATTTTGAGGTGTTAGGTTTGTCGGCTACTGACTCCATCACTTCTGGGCAACTCATGTATTTATAAACTTATAAAATAGTGAACTCAGCCTTAGGTCCTGCTCTCTAGCCTCTGCATTATTGGTGCCTAGAGTGACTATCAATGAAAAATGTGCACACATTCAACACCAGTAGTTTATTTCCATGCTGTTGAAATATATTTTTTTGGCTCATTTAATCTTGTCTGATTTTTATGTTACCTCCATTTCCATTTTCATTGAAGAAATAACTGTGATACCCACAATAATTAAGATAGTTTAGAGAAGAACACTTTATGAATTGTGTTTTAAACTTGGCATGAGTGGGTTGTTTCTCTTACAATTTTTCAGGTGATTTTCTAAAAACTTTGGAAGACCCAGATTTGAATGTAAGAAGAGTGGCCTTGGTCACCTTCAATTCTGCAGCCCACAACAAGCCATCACTGATACGGGACCTTCTGGATTCTGTTCTTCCACATCTTTACAATGAGACAAAAGTTAGGAAGGAACTTATAAGAGAGGTGAGTGCGCTAGATTGCATCACGCCCTGTACTTAGCCTTCTCCTGGCCACACGCTTGCATGTCCCTTTTTGTTTTAACAGGTAGAAATGGGTCCATTTAAACACACGGTTGATGATGGTCTAGACATTAGAAAGGCAGCTTTTGAGTGTATGTATACACTTCTAGACAGCTGTCTTGATAGACTGGATATCTTTGAATTTCTAAATCATGTTGAAGATGGTTTGAAGGACCATTATGATATTAAGGTAAGATGTTTGTGAATGTCTGTAAAATGATTTAGTAGACTTTGATGAAACAACTTTTATGCTTGTAATTTACTTAGCTGTATAAGAAAAATTAATTCATCTTACAAAATGTATGTGCAGAAGCAGAGAAAGGCAGTTGTGTTGGTTAACACACAGGAGAAAGCCAAAACCTCTTTTTACCTAAGGAAGGGATGTAGACCCCAAATGTTTAAAAATTTCATTTCCAGCCTCCGTAATGAATAGTGCCCACCCATATTCTTTACCTTGGAATCAGACACATCCATTCAGGCCCATTTTGATGAGTAGCTAGCCACCAGTTTTCTTACTTTCATGAAACCTCTTGGGCTGTTTTTCTGCCTAGGCTGAGTGTTAACCTTTGTTTACCTGCTCAATATAAGATAAGCTGTGTTAAGCAGGAGTTGTGTTAGAGGCCAGCCTGGATCCCTCTCCTTTCAGATACACTGCAGCCTGCAGAGGCCTTAGAGCAAATAGGTCAGTAAAAGAGAGACTTGAGAACAAGTAAATGACCTCTATCCCTTTCATGATCCTCTTGAATGGGGTCTTTGGCCGAGCAGAGGAAAAGTGGCTGCTGATCCAGTTATCTGAGCCATGGTGCCCAAATTCCAGTGTTTATGATGCAATCCTACATATTTATAATCCAAGGAGAAAGAATTTTTTAAACATTTTTGGGGGTTTTGTACGAATTTGAGTAATGATAATCATATGCTCTCCCAAACTCTGCTGAGAAGGAAATTTGTATCTTTCCTTCTGGTTCAGCACGTTTCTAATTCGTTGAGTCCCTCGGCTTTTTCAGAAACCCCAAGTTTACTGTCTTCTCCCTGCAGATGAAATAACATTCTCTGACGGATGGG
Organism: Mus minutoides; assembly: GCA_902729485.2. Taxonomy (NCBI): domain Eukaryota; kingdom Metazoa; phylum Chordata; class Mammalia; order Rodentia; family Muridae; genus Mus; species Mus minutoides. Next base: position 4,681 of record CACVCL010019185.1, on the reverse strand, counting down.
GCCAAAGAATGGGATTTTAAATGCTTCCCACCCGGGTCGTGTGATGTGCACTCAGCCTTACTAGTTTGTAGGGTAGGACCCACATGGAGGCTGGGCTTTCCCTGGCACTCAGTTCGGGTTGGAATGAGTCAGATTCTGAGTGGCAGATTAAACTGAGATAGTGCTCTCATTGGCATAGTGTTCACTTTTTCTATTTAGAAGTGTGCCAGAATGTGGGGGTTTGTCATTAGAAAAAAAAAATGTGTTTTTTTATTCCAATAGATGCTAACATTTTTAATGTTGGTGCGACTGTCTACCCTCTGTCCAAGTGCAGTACTGCAAAGGCTGGACCGACTTGTTGAGCCACTACGTGCTACGTGTACAACTAAGGTAATTGTTGCTAGGCATCAATTTAGGCTACATTTGGCATAGGAGGAATTACAGGGTGTGGAAATGGACTCGGATAAAATGTTAAAATATTTATGACTGAGCCCAGGGAAGGGAGTGTTGAGGCAGTACTTGTTCTTTAAATAGGCTGACTTTGAAATCTCTACCTTGTCTCGGCCTCTCAAATGCTGAGATTATAGGCATATGCCACCATATCTGCCAAATGGAATTTTGGCTTTGTTTTGTTTCATTAAATTAACTTACATATAAACAAGAAAAAAGCCAAGCAGTGGTGATATTCATTTTAATCCCAGGCCCTGGAGCAGAGGTAAGTGGGTCTCTTGAGTTCAAAGTCCTCCTGCTCTACAGAGTGAGTAGAACAGACAAAGAAAGCTGTCTCAAAAAAAAAAAAAAAAAAAAAAACCTAACCAAGCAAGAAACAGACAAGAAGAAAAGGTAAAAACTTCCTTCTTCTGGTACTTTATGAACTCCAAGTTCCTAGCTTATTCTTTTCTCTGACTCCTCTCCCTCTCCTCTTTCTTTCTAAGGTTTATTTTATGTATGAGTATACTGTGGCTGTACAGATGGTTGTGAGCCTTCATTCATGTGGTTGTTGGGAATTAAATTTTTAGGACCTCTGTTCTGTCTTGTCTGCCTGGCTCGCTCAGTTCCTGCTTGCACCAGCCCTAAAATTTATTTATTATTATACATAAGTACACTGTAGTTGACTTCAGATGCACCAGAAGAGGGCATCAGATCTCAGTTGTGATCCACCATGTGGTTGCTGGGATTTGAACTCAGGACCTTTGGAAGAGCAGTCAGTGCTCTTACCCGCCAAGCCATCTCCCCAGTCCTTCTCAGACTTTTCTTATTAATTTTGTTAGTATCTTCCCTTTCTAGTGCTGGATGATGGTAAGCAGCATAGTTGATTTGACCTGTGGAGGTAGATTGGATGACTTTTGAAAGGAAATCTTAAACAAGTTGAAAGATTTTTTTGGATGTACATCTCAAATGCTAGGGGGAAAATAAGCATTTAAACAAAGAAGAGAGAAAATTTTGGGTTGAAAAGCACAATTTAAGTGTTCGTGTTAGGGGAGCAAGCAAGCAAAGCCTCGGGTGCATTGTTGGCAGGCTCAGGTGGATGGGGAGGGGCCTGCTATGCCACGAGGCTGCAGTGCTCTTAGCAGACAGGTTCCTCTTTTCCCCGTTTGTTTTTTCTTGGAAAGCAGGAGATGAAAAGTCCAATCTTGAAGAAAAGCTCAAAGGAATATAAGCATAAAGGCTTGAGTGAAAAGCTTTCTAGCCAAAGCGGTGGTAGCCTGTTGGTCAGTGAGAATTGCCTTTTGACCTGCAGGGACCTCAGGAAACCATGCATTGGCTGGCAGACAGAGAAAGCAGAGAGCTCAGAGCAAGCATGGCCGTCTGCAGAAGCAGGGAGAGTTTAGGACAGCTCTATGGGGGCAGTCGCTGCGGGGCTGGGGGAGCAAAGTACGGACTGCGGTTTTGGAGGAGGCGAGGCAGTCGCCCAGACGCAGAGTGGAGAACAAGGCGAGGGGCCCAGAATACCAGGAGCTTGGGACATTGTCTATGTGACTAGTAGTCACAGGATTATGGAGTTGAGGACTCGTGATATCAGGCACCTGTGTCTGGGAACATAGCTCACTGTTCTGTCCCTTTTAGAGTTTTCTACTGGGTCTCCAAAGTAAGCCTCACTTGACCAGAGCACAGACTGCATTTCACGGTCCCACCTGGCTGATTCTTAGAAACAGTTAAAGTAGCATGAACTACCTACTATGACATATGACATACCCTGCTTCTAGGCAGTGGAGATGCATGTAACCATGTTTATTGCAACACTGTTCACAGTAGCCAACTATCAAGTCAACCTAGATGTTCATGTGAGATGAATGGATGTATAAAGTGTGATGTGTGTGTGTGTGCGCGCGCAGGCGTGTGTGTGTGTGTGTGTGTGTGTGTATGTGTGTGTGTGTGTGTGTGCACGCGCGCGTGCGCGTGCGCACACATGCATACAGAATGAAATTTAACTATTAAAAAGGTGAAACTATTTCTAGGAAAATGAGTAGACCTGGAATAATTGTGATAAGCAAAATAAGCCAGACTCAGATAAATGTGTTTTCCTCCCTTGTGTGAACTCAGGCAAAACAAATAAAAATCTACAGAATAAAAACAGAAGACATGAAAGTAAAAAGTAGACTGAAAGCCAGGCGTGGTGGTGCATGCCTTTAATCCCAGCACTCGGGAGGCAGAGGCAGGCGGATTTCTGAGTTTGAGGCCAGCCTGGTCTACAGAGTGAGTTCCAGGACAGCCAGGGCTACACAGAGAAACCCTGTCTCAAAAAAAAAAAAAAAAAGTAGACTGAAGTCTGTAATAATATGGGTAAGATTCAACAATAAAAGCTTCAACAATGAAACGTTCTATTCTTTTTGAGAAGATACCTAGTGCTTGAAATGAATCTTGGGAAATGACTTTGGACTTTGAAAATGAAATAAGTTTAATTGTGCTTTAATCAATTTAACTATATAAAGGTATACATGGGACTAGTATTTGGTGTTCAGAGAAGATACATTTAATTTAAGTACTTGGATTCTTGGTAGGGCCAACTTGATTCAACAAGTAGGCCTGAATTTTCAGTCTTTTTATAATAAGACTTGTGTAAAATAGTCCCTTACTAGGAGACAACTGGTGTCTTGAAGTTTGATATACCTGTACTTGAAGTATAGTGTGCCTTCTGGACCTGTGAGGGAGTAGTAATTTCCTGCTCACTAGGAATTTTATCTACATGCACTTTGTTCTGTTACAGCATGTAACCTGAGTTTACTTTGTATTGCAGGTAAAAGCAAACTCTGTAAAGCAGGAGTTTGAAAAGCAAGATGAGCTAAAGCGGTCTGCCATGAGGGCAGTGGCGGCTTTGCTAACCATTCCAGAGGCAGAGAAGAGCCCTCTTATGAGTGAATTCCAGTCACAGATCAGCTCCAACCCGGAGCTGGCAGCCATCTTTGAAAGTATCCAGAAAGATTCTTCATCCACTAACTTGGAATCAATGGACACTAGTTAGATGTGTGCTCCCCATGAGGGCCAGTACATGTGACCGCACAATGCACTGAACCGACAAGTTGACCATAGACACATGGGAGAAGTGTCTAGAGCTTCAGGATGTTCCACTTTACTTTCCTTCCCGGGAAGTTTGTTGAGCTTTCTTCATTGTTGTTTTTGTAGCTTTTACTTCAGAAGTCTGTATTTCCATAATGCAGAGGTTGTGAAACCACTGACGTTTTTAGTGGTTAGGGCAACATTTGAAATGGGAACTAAAGCTTGGATTTGTGAAATGTGGAAATAGGGTCCAGTATATGTTTGCCCTGTAATGTGTAGGATTAAAATGTTAAAACTTTATGACCATGGATTTCTTGGTTTTGTAAATTCTCTCATTTAAAATCAATTCTGCAACACAAAGACCATGTTTCTTTCCTTGTATAACCTCTTCTTTCAGCGACATAAAATGATTTTACCTGGCAAGTAGAGTATCCATTTAAGATATATTATATTTCAGAGAGATTGGCATCTTAGCAAAGGTGCTAAGCATCACTTAAGTATAAGGCTTAACAGTATCCCTGTGCACATTGACTTAAGTATAAGGCTTACCAATAACCCTGTGCACATTGACTTTTGCATGAACAGGTTTACAAATATGTATTGTCTGTAACAACAGCATGTACAGATTCTTCACAATACACATTAAAATAAGCAGTAGTGCAATTTTTCGGATACTTTTGCACACCAAATACTACCTGGTGAAAGAAGAGTTTTCTAACTGCCAGTGTGAATCTACAGATGTTTCCAGCAAATCAAGTCACAGCAATTTGCAACTTTTTACTATTATAAATTACCTTACACACTTATGGTTTTCCTCTATTCCACAGTTTGTGTGTGTGTTCTCAAAGCCAGACTGTTTTATTCGTGTTGAGTATCTGCATTTGTTACTGCAGGACAAAAACCTCACCTGTGTGTTCAAGTTTTTGTTTTTAAGAAATTTCTCAAGTTGCCCATCACTCCTTTTGTTAGCTAAAGCTTTCTTAGAATTGAGTCACACCCCACCTCCCCCAGCCCATTGGCGAGCTAACTTACCTATTGTCTTTGGTAAGTGTTGAGTATTTTCTGGGCCAGCAAAGCTTTTGCAATCCCTTGTAGTTGAAATTATATCCAACATTCTGTGAGCTCTTGCACACTGGCTTCCTTCATCTTTGAGGTGTTCCTGCCAACAGGAAGAGCTATCTATTCTGAAAATAAGAGCACTCTT